>JABTTQ020000084.1:0-50000 GCA_016081115.2 Rehmannia glutinosa | reverse complement strand
TGAACTTCAAGACAATCAACAAGCTTGGAAGGAGTCATCTTGTAGAAGGATTGCGAGACTCAGTGTACAAGAAATAAAGTATATGTGATGCATGCCAGATGGGAAAGCAAATCAAATCATCATTCAAGGATAAGCCAAGTCCTTCTTCAACAAGGATATTGCATCCATTGCATATAGATTTATTTGGTCCAGTTGAGCCAAAGCATCGTTGGAAAGAAATACACTTTAGTGGTGGTGGATGATCATTCGGGATATACATGGACAACTTTCATGTGTAAAAAGAAGGAAACACTCGCAGAAGTTACCTCGGTGATGAGAAGAGTTCAAAATGAGAAGAGTCAAACCATTATAAAAATAAGATCGACAGTGGAACCGAGTTTGTCAATGGAATTATAACTCAAGATTTGTCTTTGAAAATGGTATTGCTCATGAGTTATCAAGATCAAGAACTCCACAAAGAATGGAGTTCTTTGAAAGAAGGAACAAATGAACTCTCAAGGAAGTTCGCAAGGACAATGTTAGTCAAGTCGATTGCTAAAATATTTTGGGTCAAGCCAAAAATACAACATGTTATACTCAAAATAGATGCATGATTAATAGGCAATTGACTAAGACTCCCTATGAGATTTTGACAGGAGAAAACCAAATGTTGATACTTCAAGATATTTGGATGTAAATGCTTCATCCATAATAATGGCAAGGATAATTTGAAGGCTTTTGATGCTAAAGTCGATGAAGGTATCTTTTGGGATACTCAAATTTGAGAGTAAAGCCTATAGAGTCTTGAACAAGAGGACTATGGTAACATAAGAGTCTATCCATGTGGTTTTTGATGAACCTAATGTGAATGGAGAAGACATTGATGAGTTAGGCGATAAGTCAATCGGCCCAACTATGCGAAAAGAGTCCTTATGTTGAAGGCTCAAGTGAGAGCACTCAACCCCGATGAAGATGAGATAGTCAATCTCGAGACCGCCGGAAGGTCTACAATTGAATGAAGATGAAAGAGTTGTTCAAGACAACTTAGTCAAGCGAGACAGTGAATCCAAAGAGACTTACTCCAACCTGATGTGAGATGGCTGAGAGACCATCCACCAGAGTTAGTTATTGGAGATGTTAGAGATGGCATAAGAACCAGATCCAGAGCACAAAATGAAGCTATGTTCACTTGTTTTATTTCCCAAATAGAGCCTAAAGATGTGTCTCAAGCATTGGATGACACACATTAGATTCAAGCCATGCAAGAAGAGCTGAATCAGTTTGAAAGGAACAAAGTATAGGAATTAGTTCAAAGGCCAACCCACCAAAATGTTATTGGTACTAAGTGGGTTTTCAGAAACAAGCTGAATGGGGAAGGATCTGTTGTTAGAAACAAAGCAAGTTTGGTAGCCAAAGGGTATTGCCAAGAAGAAGGTATAGATTTTGATTAAACCATTGCTCCTATTGCCAGATTGGAAGAAATAACGATGTTTCTCGCTTATGCTGCACACAAGAACTTCACTGTATATCAAATGGATTTGAAGAGTGCATTTTTAAATTGACTGTTAGAAGAAGAAGTCTATGTTGACCAACCTCCAGGTTTTGAGCAGAAAACTATTGGAGATAAGGTCTACAAGCTCAAGAAAGCATTGTATAGATTGAAACAAGCACCAAGAGCATGATATGATACATTGGCTCAATTTCTAACTGACAATGGATTCACCAAAGGCAAGGTTGATAGAACACTATTCAAAATTCAATATGGAGAGAGTATAATGCTTGTTCAAATATATGTGGATGATATCATTTTTGGATCCACAAACAAAGAGTTGTGTGACAAGTTCTCAAACCTCATGCAATGCAAAATTGAGATGAGCATGATGGGAGAGCTGACTTTCTTCCTAGGACTTCAAGTCAAACAATTGAAGGATGGAACCTTCATAAGCCAAACTAAGTATACCGAGACTTGATGAAGAAATTTGGTATGGAAGAGAAGTCTTCTCGTGAAGATTCCTATGAATACATCAAAGATGGACATGGATGCGGATGGTAAAGTCATGATCAAACCGAGATATAGAGCCCTCATTGGATCATTGCTCTATTTAATGTGCCAGCGAGCCCAGGCATCACCTTTGCGATGAGGTGTATGTGCTTTAGATTTCAATCTGCACCAAAAGAGATCCACATGACGCAACTAAGAGAATCCTAAGGTATTTAAAGGGATGCCAGGAAGTCGGCTTATGGTATCCAAAAGAAGGTGGATTCAAGGTGGTAGGATACTCAGACTCAGACTATGCTGGATGTAGAGTTGACAGGAAGAGTACTTCAGGTACATGTCAAATGCTTGGAAATAGATTTGTTTCTTGGTTCAGCAAGAAACAAAATTCAATAGCTACATCCACAGCTGAAGCAAAGTACATAGTTGTGGGGCAAACAAGTTGTGCCCAAGTCTTATGGATGAGACAACAGCTGAGAGATTATGATATTGAAGAAAAAGATATTCCAATTATGTGTGATAACACTAGTGCTATTGCACTAACTCAGAACCCAATATTGCATTCAAGAACAAAGCACATTGATGTCAGATATCATTTTATAAGAGATCATGTTGAAAAGAAAGACATCACCTTGGAATACATCTCAACTGATAAGCAGTTAGCTAACATATTCACAAAACCATTATCAGAATCAAGGCTTGAAGAGCTCAAGAATGAGTTAGGGTTAATTGAGTTGAGTTAGATTACTCAGAAGACTCAATCAGCAGAGAAAGAAGATGAGAAAATTGAAAATAAGCAAGTTTCACTTTTCAGCCAAGTGAAACAACCCAGTCGGGAAGTCAGCTGAATCGAGTTAGCTGATAGCTGAGTGATTATATGTGAAGAGAGAAGCAGAGCTAAGTCACTTTGGAAGGAAGCTGAATCATTTATGAGCTAAGTGACAAAAACGCAGTTGTTTTAATTAAGCGGGAATATTTTTAAGGATGACGTCAGCGCAATTATGACTGTCAGCACAAAAGCTGCACAGTAAACCATATGATTAGATATAAATGTTGTTGCATTTAATGTGGGGAATTTAATGCGGTTTTGAAGGCTTAATCACAATCGTTGATTTTGATCAAAAAAAAAATTTCAAATTCCAAAAGACGTCCTGTCATGTCCCATATATACGAAAATTTACTTTCTCTCTCCTCGCGCAAACTTACTTGTCTTGAAGAAAAAGCATTTTCTCTCTCGCAACCAAGTTCAAACCCTAGTTTTTCAAGTTCAATTTGCATTTTCAATCGGTAAAAACTTCAGAAAATGGCTAGTTCTCATGATTTCACGTTGTTGTCCAAGAAAATCCACTCTGGATCGTCCATGGATTTTGCTAGAATGATCAAGCAGGGCGTTGATGGTGTCCTGGTGGAGAAGATAGCTGAAAATCTGGAAAAGTCCGGTCTGAAGGACTTTCTATCGATGCAGTTCACACACACTTACGTGGAAGAAGTGGCTATGTTGTACGTGAATGCGGAGGTGCACGACAATGAAATCTATTCATCCGTCCACATCAAGGCCATTAAAATCACTACAAAGGACCTTGTTGAGCACTATTTCCTACCCTCTGAAGGGTTGAACGACATCGCTGAGAAGGATGTCAACCTGCCTGCAGCTTGGAAGGAAGTTGCAAAGCCGGAGTATGCTGCGATGGCTGTGTATACATCCAAGAAGGACTTCCTGAAGGAAGATTATCACAAGCTGATGGATATTGTGTCCAAGTGCGTGGACATGAAATTTGGGAGTTTCAATCAGTTGTCCAAGACTAAGCGGATCGTGATGGCTGGTATCATGCAAGAGAAGAAGGTGAACTAGGTTGAGTTCGTCTTTAGCCGAGTGTGCCAGAATGTGATCAACCGGTCCTACAATGAGGATGGGACCTTTGGATGTTCGCTGGGTTACGGCCTAGTCATTGGCCATTTGATGTGAAGGGGATAGCATTGCACCATGGAAAACCGTTCCATGTGAACAAGAGAATGTTCAAATCGAACCTCTCTGGTGCGCAGAAGAAGGCCCATGCAAGAAAGGCGGATACAAGTGAGGGGAATCACCACCTTAACTCGAAAACACAAACAGACCTCTCCAGCTCTCTCTCCAAAGCCAACATCTAAGAAGAGAGTTGCACCATCTAAGCCTGCCCCTGCCCCAGCTGCCAAGTCGAAGAAAGCACTCCTTGTGCCCAAAGCCAAACCAAAGCTCCCGCCCACGCAGAATGCTCCCGCCTGCGAGACCAAGCCCCGCCCCGCCAAAGGATCGAGGAGGAACCCAAAAGTTCCTCACCAGTTGTGAAGAAGAAATGCACTGCCAAGTCAAGGAAGGCAGTTGTTAAGGCTTCTATTGAAACACATGCCTTCACCATTGAAGAGCCTACTGGAGTGGAGACAGAGATTCCTTTGGTTGCCACTAAGAGAAGGAGGTGTTTTAAGAAGCATGCATGGAGAAAAAATAGAGTCCGGTACTCGGCACGAGAGAAGCGAGGAGGAGATGCGATGCTCAAGAGGCATCTCTAGAGATAGTAGATGTGCCCGAGAAGACTACTGATGCTGATCAGCAGAGAATAGAAGACCCAGCTGTGTGAGAGACAGCTGCGGAGAAGGAAACAACTAAGACAACTAAGCCTGCAGAAGAACAGGTTGTCTCACCCCCTCAGATAGATGCAGATGAGTCTAAGGAGGAGCAAGCCCCTCTAACCACCATTCAGGAGATCGGAGAGGAAGATGAAGATGATGATTTAATAATGTACTCTCCAGTCTACCCAAACATTCAGCGCAGACTGAAAGAATGGAGGGCATGGAAGCTGGACTATTTAAGGCGGCAATTTGCTCATCCTAAGTTCATTGAGGAGGAATAAGAGATTCTTAGATTTCTTGGACATGCATCTGTCCAATTTGCCCTCAATGAAAAAGCTACATGGAAACCCTCCGACTCATCAAGGAGGAAGAGAAGGAGAAAGCTGAGGAGCGAGCCAGAGCCTTGAAGAAATCTAAGATATGTCTGCAAACAGGGACATATGAGCATATCCATGAGTTCACTGACAGTTAAATGGTGGACATGGACCCTATTGCTGCAGCAGAGAAAGCTGAGTTAGAGCAGGCCACTCGAGAATCAAGAGCCATGCACGAGATGAATATTCAATAAGGTCTGGGAGAGTCCTCCAAAGTCTATCCTAGGACTGATCCTTTGGGAGTGGCAAAACAGATTGCCTCTGTTATTGCTGAGACCACATCCCTCGTGCAGTCTGAAGACGGCTCCAAGGGAACTAGCGATGAAGCTGGGAATTTGGGCACCCAAGCCAAGCCTAACCCTGAAGAAGGTGTTGAGACACCTGTCCCTACGGATGAACACTCAAAGGAAACAACAGTCGTATCTCAGGAGCAGAGTGACCCCATCATCGTTCACTCAGCTGGTGCGCAAGCTGAGGGGGAAACTTTCTCCACCACAGCAGGGTCGGAGGATGATATGGAAGACCAAACTAAGAAGTTTGGAGGCAAAAGAGAGAATATCATTGAGCAACAGAGTGACATTAATGACGCTCAGACAGTTAAGTCTGTCTCAGCTGAGATGTCAACTGCTATGTAGGCCGATGAAGCTGCTGCCGTAGCTAAGGCAAATGATGGAGATGCCCTGGGAGTTGAGACTCTGGGCAATGAAAGTGCAATCCAAGGAGTTGAGACTCCGAATGATGCCACCTTTAAAGACCCTAAGACAGCTGAGTCTATCGAAGGGACTGTAGGAGGCCCTACAGCGGTTGAGACTGCTAGGGGTAAAGAAGGTCTAAGGTAGGTTGAGACTTCCCTAGGTAAAGAGCAAGGTGAACAGAACATTCCTCAACTTGAAAGAGTTGTTGCAGAAGAGGAGATAAGCGCACTTCATGATTCCCAAGAGCACATAGATACATCATTTTTGGGATCAGAGGATGAAGCTGAGTCCACACACCCTGAAGATTCTTCGATGGACAAGGAAAAGGATGTTCTTAAATCTCAGAGCCATGTCAGTGACAAGACGGCTCGCATGAGATTCAATTTTGATGATGAGCTAACTCCCAAGGCCTCATCATATTTCGATGATGCTGATGATACAACTGAGGACCAGGTAACTCAACAGGACAAACCCACTAAGACCAAAGAAGCTGTTAAAACAGCTGAGGCTCAGTCAGCTGAGCAAACACTCTCAACTGCTCCAGGTGCGACAGAGTCAGCTGCGCAGGCTACCACAGCTACAACAGTAATGAATCCCCCAGCTCAATTGCAGGCTTCCACAGCTGCACAAACATTTACCGATGATGCTACCACAACCGAGGCACAAAGAGCTGGATCATTGCAGAAAATTCAAGAACAAACCCCCCAAGGTCAAGCTTCAGGGATATCTTTTGTACGCAATGATGTGTTTGAAGATATGTTCCCATTTACAGCTGAATTGCCCGACATGGAGGAAGAATCTGCCAGATACTAAGAGAAATATATCGTGCAAGAAGAGCCCATTATTCCTGCTGGATCGATTGTGCCAATTGACTATAACTTCGATACAGTATGGCCGGAAGTTGAGTCAAATCCAACAACTGAGTTCTGTGAAGCCTTTAAGAAGATCTGTGAAGAGACTGAGAAGATGGAACGCCAATAGGCATCTCTGGATCTGAGATTGACAATTCGGATGCTACCCTCAAAGCAGACGAGAGGGATTATCGTTCGAATAAGGGAATGGGCTGCACAGCAGACAACCATGTGTTCAGAGCAGGTCCGTTACTTCAAGGCGTTATTTGCCAAGATGCTTGTATGGAGTGCATATACTTCTACGTTTCAACAGAGAATGAAGGAATACATGGTAGGGATGGAAACCTCTCACAATTCGGATATGGATCTGCTTAAGCACTATCACCAGACTGAGATCACTCACCTAGAGAACAACATGAATGCAAAGTTCAATCTTCTAATGGCAAAGATGAAATTGGTGACAGCTAAGTCAAAGGCTACTCGGTCCGAGTTCCGAAAAGCTCACTCCGCAACATACTCAAAGCATGATTCTATCATCAGCGGACTGGATTTTCTCCTAAGTGGTTTATTCCCTGGGCTAACCCTTTAATTTGGTGATGATGCCAAAAAAGGGGAAGATGAGGCCCTAAAGGGATTGGAGGAAGAGATGAAGAAAGGAGGTGACAAAGCTGAGGGGGAAGGAAGTTCGAAAAATCTTCCTTTGAAATGATGTTTGCTGAAACCCCACAACTAGGTGAAGTCACAGCTTCTATTCTCAGCAATCTACCCCAGAACCTACCCATTGAGAGAGTTGAGTTGGCCATGAAAGATAAAAGGAAGGCCATCGAAGCTGCATTCGAGGAAGTAGCTGAGAAGCGGTCAGCTCGCGTTGAATAAATCATGAAGCAATATGGTGGTCCTCCAGCCGGAAAGGACTATGATGTGGTCGAGCCCCCAAAAGACATTAATATGCCTGATGCTGGATCTGAGCCCAGATCTCTACAGGAGTTTCAAACTCTAGAAGCAGAAGATTACTTTCAAGGGATGACTCTGCCTCAAGCCTGGGACTTGTATTGGAAGAAGGGATCGGAATTGTGTAATACAACGATAAGCGGAGACTTCCAAGAGTCACTTAGTGAAAGTCAAAAGCTCCAATACAGTATACTCCTAGAGGAAGAAGAGCTGAGTCAGGACGGGGAAGACATGGTGGCGGTGGAAGAGGTTCTCAACCACGGCCAAGACCAAAGAATGTTACGTATGTGGATCCATAGAAGAAAGGGATCACATACTGGGCTGGACATGACCATCTCGCTAATCTTGAGGTTGCACACAAGCTAACTGAAGCTAATAGAAGGCAATAGGAAGAGAATGAGAGAGCAAATCGTGAATGTATTGAGAGACAGCAAAGGGATGACCAATACCCCCAAACTTAGACGTTTGCTTGTCCTCAAGCAATTACAGACTCTAAAAAACGACTAACAAGAAGAACACAAAAATGAAGAGACTGACTCAACAACCCAACTTCGAAACTTCACAACCAAACTCATTCGTCAAATTTCGTTTTACTATCAGTCAAGCACGTATTTTCACAAAGTGATCATGAAGGTGGAATGTTCATGCCAACTCCGTTTTCATTATCCAGATAGACTCACGCAATCAAGTGTTTTCAAAATGATCCACTTTTTGAATATGGAGATGAGATGCTTACCGGACTCCATAGGCTTGTCTTTCACACTAATCTCCACTAATGTAGGCTAATATAACACAAGGATCAATAGGACTTTTAAAGCTTGTAATGTGGGCTTAAGGTAAGGTAGGAAAATATAGGATTAAGTAGCTCAAATCACCCAAACACACAATTATCAATTCGAATAATCAATTAGCAACTACCTTTCACTTTTTGACATCCCCAATGTTTATGAACCTTCAATCCCGCTGATTTTTCTCATTCATTTTTTTTTTCCGGAACCCCCAAACTTATTCTTTTGCGTACATGGGGTCTCATATTTTCTTTTCTTGGGCAACTTCATTCAATTAAATTCACACCCTTCTCATCATACCCTCCTCAACTTCCAATATTTTTCTATACTTTGTGTGTATGAGTGATGGGTAATTAGGATATTCACATTTAGGCTCTGGGTATTAGATGGTTTGCCAAAGAAACGGGTTTATAAGGCTCAAAGGGGGACACTAGGGAAAATATAATGCAAAGGTAGGCATTTTAGGCTCTGGCTTGTTCAAAGATGGCCTAAATCACTTCCTCAATGTTACTTCACCTAGATTTCGCCTCGACTAGTGATCGACAAGTTCTAGAATCCGTGGGATCATAAAGGAACCACTCAATTGCATAAATCATCCCCAAATAAATCAACAGAGTCAAGCACATAGATGAAATTAATGGAAAGAAGATTAAATCACAGTTCAACACATGCTCTCTTGACCGTTCAACTCATATTCAACAAATTCACTTAGTCATGCAGTTTCACAGTTTTACAAATGCCCCGACTCGACTCTAGACTCTTTTTTTCTTTTTTTTTTTTTTTTTTTTGACTCCAGACCCGACTCGATGAATGAAAATAGACTGCACCCCCCCAAACTTAAAACGACATTGTCCCCAATGGAGAGGTGGGAAAAAGGACTTTCCTGGTAGCCGAGGAGCGAAGGCTCCTTAAGTCATGTGGTACTACTACGTGTAGGAGGTATCTCGTATAAGCTCACAATGCATCCTAGCGCACGAGCCTGCAGGTGTTGTATGCCTCTGAGGTGTGGTCATGTTCTTCCCATTCGCCTTAGTCTAGTCCCTCTTTGGTTTCGTATTTTTGCAACCTAGCAAGGTAGACAAGAAAACAAAACTCGTGGAACCAAGGAATTCGGTTATGGGTGAGAAATCGAAAATCAAAGCCCATACATAATGCACCCAAGTAGAAAATATAGTGCTATGTCAAAAAGATAAGCATAGATATGCAAATAAGCACTAAACAATGTGAAATTATCATTGGGGCATTTCATCAAACACCTCATATGCATGAATTTGGGCAAAGATAGTGAATGCAATGGATAACTCAATTTAATCCCAAAAATCAACACCAAGCCTAAGTCTAACATGATCAACCAATCCACAAACCACAATTCACCAACAATTATCCTAGCACTTCTACAATCCAATCACACCAAAAATCATAAGAAAGGGAAAATGGGGTGGGGTTTGGAAGTTGCAAACTTACCAAATAGTGAGTGGAGGAGATGAGTATGGTGTGTGTGGTGTTATAATGCTCCTTTGTGAAGATGGAGTGGGATATGTGGGATTTGCACAAATAAGAGGGGTGGGGTGTGATGCAACTTACTACTCCTAAGAATGCAAAAAATTTGGAAAAAACAAAAACAATTACTAAACTGAATTAAAACTAAGAAAACAATAAAAAGGGGCTTGGGTTGCCTCCCAAGAAGCGCTAAGTTTACTGATCTTGACCGGACTATGTCGATTATCCTCAAGTTGGGGCTCCAATAGGCATGTTATCCACATTCCCCTTAGAAACTTCCCAACCTCCAATGTTTTCAAAGAATATTCCCAACCATCCGCTTACCATCCTTTAATTCAAATTCTAGCCTTTGTTGGATGGATGGTGAATACAACTTTCTCTTGATTTACCCGCAATGTTAGCTCCCCGTTTCTACATCGATCAAAGCCCGTCTTTGTAGCTAAAAACGGCGCCCAAATATGATAGGTATTTTCTTGTCCTCGTTCGCGTCCAACACTACAAAATCCACAGGAAAAACAAATTTATTAATTCTTACCAATACGTCCTCAATGATTCCCCATGGATACGCGATGGATCGATCAAAGAAACCGCAAAGTGATGTTGGATGGCTTCACCTCCCGAGCCCAAACTTCGTCACATCGCCAAGAGAGATATCGATTCACACTGGACCCAAGATCACAAAGTGGTTTCTCAAAGAAAACCCTCCAATAGTACAAGGAATATTAAAACTCCCTGGATCCTTCATTTTCTGAGGTAGTTTACTCTGGACTATTGCACTACACTCCTCTGTCAGATAGACAGTTTCAAACTCTTCCAACTTCATTTTCTTGGATTCCACTGGTTTCGCATAAATAGGTGATTCTTCGGGAGCAGGCTGAATTTTTGCTTCCTTTTCCGCGTAAATTGCATTGCAAAGGCTCTCTGGATTAACCTCGTATCACTTGGGAACTTTCCCCTCTCGCAATGCAATGAATTCACGGTTGTAGCCAATCCCCATTTGTGTCTCGATCGATCTAATATGCGTCTCCATTGTGCTCATCTTAGTATTCGACCATCAATCGCGCCTCACTCCTATTCATTCGATTCCCCGGTCTCTCCGATGAATGAGCCGAGCATCTCCTCAAGCGATCGCTTTTTTTCACCTCCGAGTGTATTGAACCGGATGGGTTTGGATAACCCGGGAGGTGGATTCAATACATTTGTTGTTGCTATAAGAGAGATTCTCATGATTTCAAGTCCGGGTGGTAGTGAGTTGGTAATGAATTACCTCGGTTATTAAAATCCCGGTTATTCACATAATTGACTTGCTCGGCCTCGTGAGTGGCGGCCGCGTGAACGGCGGGGGTGGGAGTGCGGCTTGCTTGGTGTACTACCGGTATTCATGATTGCCGATTGCTTTGTCGGACTCGAGATTTGAGCCGCCAAAGTGACATTGTATCCAGCTCAAGAACACCGGCAACCGGCTTCGGTGTTGTCCTCTCGGAGGGCCATTAGCTGTTTGTGGCCATTTCTTCAAGTAAAAGTAAGGCCTCTGCCGGTGTTTTAGCCATCAATGTACCTCCCGATGCCGCATCTAGTATCGTTCTCGTATGCCCATTCACCCATTGTAAAAATATCAACCTGCGCGTCTGCATATCCATGTCTGTGGGCATCTCCTCAACAGATCTTTAAATCGCTCCCAAGCTTCATATAACGGCTCAAAATCAATCTGTTGAACCCGGCGATCTCGCTCTTCGATTGGAGTGTCTTCTTTGGGAGGGAAAAATTTTGCTAAAAACTTTTGAGTCAGATCATCCCAGCTCGTAATACTCCCAGGGGCGAACGTCTGTAACCACTGCCTGGCCTTATCCCGAAGTGAAAATGGGAAAAGCCTCAACCGAATGGCCTCATCAGTCACACCATTCATCTTGATGGTGTCGCAAATCTCCAAGAATGTCGCCAAATGTGTATTCGGATCATCCACTGGACTCCCCCCAAACTGATTCTGCTGAACCATGCTTATGAGGCCCGGTTTCAATTCGAAATTATTTGCATTTATAGGTTGGCGCACAATTCCGGAGTAGTTCTGGTTCAAGGTCGGCCGGAAATAATCCCGGATTGCCCTTTCTGGTGCCTCAGGCTGTGGTGGCATATTCACAACCCGATTTCTGTTATTCTCATTGTCTACGCCGTCTGCCATTGCTCGATTCTGTGCTCGCTTTGCTGCTCTTATTGCTCGAAGTGTCCGTTCAATCTCTAGATCAAAAGGAAGCAAATTAGTATTTTCAGAATCTCGCATAAACAAATAAATCAATGAGAAATACAAAATTATGACTCCTAAACTAGTCTAGATTAGTATTAAGACTACTTGGTAATAGTATTAGTTTAAAATAGGATAAAACAATCCCCGACAACGGCGCCAAAAACTTGATCGCGAATTTCTTACCGCAAGCGTACGGTGTCAAGTTTTAGTATAAGTTTTGAAAGTAGGGTTATCGTCTCCACAGGGATTGTTATCGAATTTTATACTAAGTACTATAATTAAAATAGCTTAATTCTATCTAGAAATCGAAAAGAGATGATGATTGATTAAACTAAAAAAAAACTAAAATTAAGCAAATAAATGGTTCAGACAATTTATCAAACACGTAGAAGATGAATTCTAGATGGTTGATTTCACCTAGTTATCCCCTATGTTTTCAATCAAGTTTATTAATCACAAGTTATCAATCTATAAGCCAATATTCCTACCGTTTATCACTTCCTCTCTCGAGTGCCAAGTGATTCTAGGTTTCAATTTCTGATTTCGATATCTCTATAAAAATCATAAATTAAACCCTAATGCGCTTAATGAATATTCTATCACAGGCTTCAAAATATTCATAAATCTCTCGATTCTATGAAACCCTAGGTTGTGCTATTCTATGGCCAGGCGTTCAATTACCTCTCTCGAAAGCGTCCAAATCAAACACGTCAAACAATCTAAATTATTGATCGGATAATCCGGATGCAATCAAATCAAATAGCACAAATAGATTAATAAATATGCGAATTTCATAAACTAGAAATCAAAACATAGGTTCAAACGTAAGTTACATCAATCCCTAGAAATATGGGTTTAGCTCATGTTGGATGTACAAAAATTCATGAAGAAATAATTATACATTGATAGGGTTCAACAAAGATGCTAGAAAAATAATTTGGAATGATTAAGGAAGGAATCTTCTCTGTTTCGGAGAAGGTAGATGCCTTGAATCTCGTCCCGAACTCTTTCTCCTTGCTCAAAATCGTCCCTTGTGCTCTCCAAAATGTCCCACCCCCCGTTTGTCCGTTCCTTGTTCTATTTATAGGCTTAAAACCCTAAAAATCCGTCCAAAAAGGCCCAAAAGGCCCAAAAAGAACTCAACGCACATTCGGGCCCATCGAGCGCGGCTGCAGCCTCCTATGTATTGCCCTATTTGCCGCCTGTCGCTGTCGCTGCACTAGGGGGATGGCGTGCTTGCAGCGCGCCATACTCTTCATGCTTTGCCACGCTCACGTCATTCGCTGCACTCCATCGCACAGCTGCCAGTTTGCTTGCCATTGCGCTGCCTGCAAAGATCGCTCTCCGTGTCTTTGCGCGCACCGTTGTCGTCCACCACGCGCCGCAAAGACGCCGGCATGGCGCCGCGCGCCGCTATCCTCAAACGCTTTGTACCAATTTCGACCCCAAGCTGCGGGGTTTTCAGCTTTTAAGCGGCTAACGCGCCGATCATGCTCGATATATTTCCGTTTTTTAGCTCCTAAAATGCGATCTTCACCACCCAAACACGTTTTTAATCGTTTTTAATCAATTTCGCATCCAAGACTGTCCCGACTCTCAAACGACAACTAATGACACAAACTCGACTCAAACGACGCTAAAATACTTGAAAACCCTGCAAAATCCTAGTCTAGAATACTCAATACATTGGTATAAAAACCAACTTAACAATGACCCTGCTGCTAAACGAGCTTATGAGAAGAAGAAGAAAGAGGAAGAAGAAAGGAAGAGGAGAAGACCAGAGGATGACAGGAAGAGGGCTGGAGATGAAGAGAGAAGAAGGAAGAAGCAAAGACGTTGAAGTGTGCTGCGAACCCCTTCGTGTATTTTACGTGTTGTAAATACATATGTGTATGTCTTCTATAATAGCTCTGTGAATTTCCCTGTAATTTTCATTCTCTATGTATCTTAGCTTAGATATACGTTGTATTGTCATACTTGTATAAAGCTCTGATATTTATTGTAAACAACTTTGTAAAGGATAAGAATGCTATGATCAATAAAGTGATTATTCAAAGCAAACATTCTTCGATACTGCACTGCTTGTATTTTTGTTGTTAACTTATGTTGTATGTTTTAAGCTTTGGCATCATCAAAAAGGGGGAAATTGTTAGGAAATTTACTTGTTAGATTTTGATGATACCATGTAAAACTTAGACTAGAAAGTTGGCACCTCATTTTCCTTGTAATTACGTATTGTAATAGATAGATCGAAGAGCCGAGTTAAGTCGACTAACTCAAGATTACAAGAAGACAACTATGAATCGGAATGAAGAATCTGTTGTGTGTCACCGAGTATGGCCTAGAAGGAAGTCAAGGACTCGAGAAGGAGAGTTAGGCGAGGAGCAAATGCTATGAGAAGTGTCGATCAAGTCAACTCAAGAAGCCAAGTCTATCAGTTGAAGTGATAGTTGAGTCAATCCCATGATCGGAGCATACTCAAGTCACCCGGGGTAAAGGCAGTAGTCAAGTGAAGACAACTGACTTAGATCCGTTGGAATAAAGTCAAGAATATTACTCGATATAGTAATATGTCAAGTCGCTGATCTTAAAGTGTTTGACCCCGAATGTGCAAAAGGAATGAGCGAATGGGAAACACCGCATCTTGTGTCAAAACCTGCAAAGCTGAAATGCCATTTAATACGAGGAAATGTCAACATCACAAAGGTTGCAGACCAAGACAAGACAAGCCAACGAACACAAAGTGATATTTGAAACTAGCCTATCTCTTCAACGGGCAAATTTCAAATGTGCACTATAAAAGGCTGAGGAAGCATTTGAGAAAAGGTTACGAATGACACAGACTTTTTAAGCAATATTCAAGCAATTAACTCCGCAAGTTCTCAAAGCTTATCAAGATATTCCTCAAGCCTAAAATTCAAGAAACTTGATCCAACACAAGCTGTGAAGGAGAGATAACTTCAACCAGTTGAAGAGGAAACATCTGAAGAAACAAAAGGGGCCTACTTTCCAAGTTGAAGGATCGTAGAAAGGTTGAAGGTCAAACCAAGTATCAAGTTTGTTGGAGGACTTCGTGATCAAATCCAAGAACTTGAGAAGTGAGCTGAAGTAGCTAGGCAGCTGCCTCGTGAAGAAAGCGAGTCGCAAGAGAAGCCGGTTTGTATGATTAAGGTTGTCTCTAGGCTGATAATTACTTTGTAAACTAATTTGTTACTTAGAGAATTCCTCCAGGAGTTGGAGAAGAGAGGACTAGAAGAATTACTCCATCTTCGAACCTCTATAAAAATACTTGTGTCAATTTACTTTCAGCATTTACTTTCCTGCATATCTATTTTATATCTGTTGTTAGTTAATATTTGTTGTCCAACTGATAAATAACTAAGTGCTAAAATCAAGTGTTAAAAACAAGCTTTAAACTAATCAAAGGGTGGTAAGTGTTCCGCTGTTAAAAACCAAATCAGCCAAGTTAAGTATTTGGCTTAAGCAGCCGAGTTATACTATCAACAGCTCTATCGAGTCTGTTGAGTGGGTGACTTAGCTGAATAGCCAACTTAGCTGTCCCCCAAGGACACAGTTGATTTGAGTCAACTCTCTTGAACTATTTAAAAGGACTAAAATCAAAAATTTGGTAAGGGTTATTCAACCCCCCTTCTAAACCTTATACCACACCCCTTGGGACCTACACCACAATTGGTTGTGATTGGAAGTATAGCCCAAGTTTTCGAGCACAAGTGACCAAGGCCAGCGCCAGTTTCTCTATATGAGAGTAGCGAGTTTCCGCATCCAAGAGGACTTTGCTGATGTAGTATATCAGATGATGATCCAGTTGTTCTTCCCAGACCAAAACGCCACTGAAGGCTTTTCAGATACCAATAGGTATAAAAATAACGTCTTCCTTCTCTTGGCATTGTCAGCAATGGAGGTGATGCCAGATATGTCTTCAAGTCGCTAAATGCTTGTTGACATTCCGGAGTCCACTTAAACCTTTTCTTTGCGTGTAGTAACTTGAATAACGGCAAACCCTTGTCGGCAAACTTGGAGATAAAATGGCTCAAAGCGGCCATATAGCCAGTCAGCTTCTACACGTCTTTCGCATTGGAGGGTGCTGGCATGTTCAGGATGTCACTTATCTTCTCGGGATTGGCCTCGATTCCACGCTCGGAGATCATGTATCCCAAATATTTGCCCCATGTACGCCGAAGGTACATTTTGAGGGGTTCAAATTCATTCCATAAGTCTTCAATACATTTAAGCATTCTTCTAAGTCTGCAGGGTAATGAGCCCCCCGTACTTCTCACTAGCATGTCGTTAATGTATACCTCCATGTTTTGGCCTATATGATCTTCAAAATTACGATTGACCAGTCTCTGATAAGTCGCTCCCGCGTTCTGTAGGCCAAAGGGCACGACCTTGTAACAATAAATCCCCTGCTCCGTTACGAAGTTGGTCTTCTCCTGGTCCTCCTCTGCCAGCTGTATCTGATTATATCCTTGGAAGGCATCCAAAAAGCTCAGGAGATTGCATTCTAAGGTTGCGTCCACCAACTAGGCGATTTGGGGGAGTAGGAATGGATCATTCGGGCAAACCTTGTTTAGGTTTGTAAAATCGATGCACATTCTCCATTTTCTGTTAGGCTTGGGGACGAGTACCATATTAGCTAGCCATTTCAGATATTGCACAGGTTTGGTGTATTTTGCTTTGAGCAACTTGTTTACTTCTTCCTTTATTGCTTTACTCTGTTCTAGCCTGAAGGCTCTTCTTTTTTGCTTCCCCAGTCGGTGCAAGGCAACTTTTGGGGGGATCCCTTGAAAGTCCTTCATCTCCCAAGCGAACACTTGTGTGTTTCTTCTCAGGACTTCAATGATTTCTTGCTCCATGTCCGGCTCTAGATCAGTTCCAAGTCGCACAGTCCTTGTCTCATCCAAGACCACTAATTTGATCTTCTTTACTGCCTTACACTTGGGTTCTTCTTTCGGCTTACAGGTATTGGAGTCTTCTTCCCCTTGAGGCTCTTCAAGGTAATCTTCTTCCTGGAGGAGGCCAACCTCTGTGGGAGTAAGCAATTCATTCAAAAGTTCTAGGTCCCAGGCTTGGGGCTCCTCCTTCTAGGCGGTATGATGGCACTCTTGGGCTATGCTCCTATCTCCACGTTCCTCTCCGATCCTCTCTAGGGTGGAGAATTTCAGCTTCTGGTGGTAGATGGAGGCAATGGCCCTGAATGTGTTCAAGGATGGACGAGCAAGGATCACATTGTACTGCAGGGTATGTTTACTACAGCGAACCTCGCCATCTTTGTGACCCAGCGTGGGTAACTTCCCAATGAGAGGGAAGGCGTCACCTCCCCGAGGATGGGGATTTTATGTTGGCTAAGGTCTTGTAGGGTGGTAGTGACTTCGTTTAGAGCTGAGTCTTCAAATCCTAGACGACAAAATGTACTGTAGAAAATGATGCCCATGGAGCTACCGATATCCACCAATGCTCTCTTCATCCAATAGTTGGGTACAGCTACAGAGGTAACAAAGGGAGTTGCTGGTCGTTCTCTCCCCCGAGCTTCGGGGGACAGGTCTTCTTCATCAAACATTATCTCCTCCTAGGGCTTCTTTATGCAGTATGTCTTCAGGTGGAATGTATTGTGCTAAAAATGCGCCCCTCTTGAGCTCCACAACTTGGCTTTCTTCGCACGAGTTGAACCTCCATAAACCGATCCTCCAAAGATGGTATGTATTATCTTTTGGTCGCCCATGTCCTTCAGAGATCGCGTGGCTCGGCTTTGTGCCCACAGACGATGCCAAAATGATGCTACTTTGTTAAGGCACATAACTCAAGTCAACTGGGTTGACCAAAATCCTCTTTCCGAGAGGGAAGTCTTCACACTAGTCCTCTTCCTGAGGGGGAAGTCTTCTCTTCTTCCTCTTCCCGAAGGGGAACCCTTCGCGTCTTCTCCTCCTTGAACTGAAATATCCTTTGATGGGAACTTGCCTGCACACACATGCAAACGTTAGAGGGCCCCGGGGTTTGTCTCAGTGAGGCCTCTCCAACGCTCAAGTCAGCATGGTGAATGAGAGAAATAACAGTAAACGAATACTGTAAAAATAATGCGTAGGAGAATGATGAATTAATTCACTTACAGATAATAGGAGGGACTTTTTTATACCTGGGAGATGGGCTCTGTGGGCCATGTAGGAGAATTCGGCCTATGGGCCAGTCCACGTAGGAGAAAATGACCGATGGGCCAAACATGAACTTCTTTGGGCCGGTTTAATTATTAAGAACTCATTAGGCATTTAATAATAAATAAACATATATAAAATGAATTATATATTTAATTAATGAAATACCCTTTTTGCGCCAACAATTTTGTTTTAGTAATTTATGGACACAGAAAATAAAAATTTAGAAAAATACGGATATAAAAAAATTTAAAATTAATTATATGCTTTAATGAAAAATGATTGGATAACTTAAATTGTTTTTAGTTTCAAATGATAAAAAATTAAAGAAAGAAATACCATTTGAAACGAAAATGACTAAGCAGATTGATCATAGTCAATTTTAATGGTTCATTTGATTCGACACAGAATTTTATAGTAGTTTGAAAAAAATATAATTTTCATTTTTATATATTTTGTATCAGGGCTCTTAGAAAATAACAATGAAAATGACGTATCCAAATTTAAGGTATTTTTTTGTATCACAATGAAAATATTTAATGACATCCATAATAGAATAATCTTTGAGATGAAAACGATAAAGACAAACTGAATGTAAGTTGAAAATGGTATATTGATTGATAGTCATGTGTATTTCAACACAACACTAAAGTATGATCTATATAGCCACCGAGTGTAGTCCTAATGTAACAAATCGTACGAACACTTGCAGCACCAAATGGGAACTAGGTGTAACGGATAGAAAGACATATTTATAATAATACTAAGTTGCATACGAGTGTACCATAAAATCTAATGACTATATGATTATCATGGTGATATTGAGAATCTTCAATTTAGTAATCTGGTTATCATCCCCCCTCAATTTTGAGGAGGCTCGGGATATTCAATTTTTTTTCTGAGGCGAAGGAAAAATTGTCCGAACAATGGCTTAGTTAGAACATCAACAATTTGATTAGTGGCTGAAATGTGTTGGAAAGAGATCACCTTGGCTACAACTTTCTCTCATATAAAATGTAGGTCCAATTCGAAGTATTTTGTCTTGGAATGAAAGACTGAATTTACGGATAAGGAAACAACACCAAGGTTATCAGTCCATATGGTAGTATCTTTACAAATCCGGAGACCTAGTTCATGAAGAAGGGAATGCAACCAGAAAACATCATAAGCTGCAACAGCTATGCTTTAGTACTCCACATCAGTACTCGATCTGGACACAATGGGTTGCTTCTTGGGACTGCAAGAGATCAAATTGGCTCCAAAATATACACAAGACCTCGAGGTGGATCACGTATAATCTATGTCGGACCCCCAGTCAGCATTAACAATTCATGATCAATAGTCCTCGCCAAATATTATGATGTGTGTTTGACAATGGGTATCTAGTGGGTTTTGCATGTATTCACTTAATTTTTTCACGCAATAAAATATATTCGGTCGTGTCATGGTAGCATATTGGAGCCCTCCAACAATTATTTGGCACAACATAGCATCAGACGCAGGCTGCCCATTATATTTGAGACAATAGAATACCGTTTTGAGAATAATGAACTTGAATTCCCAAGAAAAACTGCAATGCCCCCAAATCTTTTAAAGAAAACATCTTGTGAAGCTCATCCATAACCTTCTTGTTGGGGACAAAACGGTATTTAATTAATTAATATATAATTTATTTTATATATATTTATTTAATATTAATTTCTCAATGAGCTATTAATAAATAACCGACCCAATAGTATCCAGTATGGCCCATAGGCTAATTTCTCGTACACGGACTGACCCATAGGCCAAATTCTCCTACACGGCCCATTGGGCTCATCTCCCAGGTATAAAAAGGCCACTCTTATTATCTGTAAGTAAATTAATTCACAATCCTCCTACGCATTTATTATACATTATTCATTTACTATTTATTCTCTTGTTCACCGTGCTGACTTGAGCGTCGGAAGGGCCTCCCTGGGATAATTCCGGGGCGCTCTAACGTTTGCGCGTGTGTGCAGGCAAGTTCCCAGTCGAAGGATATTCCAGCTCTCACAGAAGAAGACGAGAAGACTTCCCCTTCGGGAAGAGGAAGAAGTGAAGACTTCCTCCTCGGAAGAGAAGTGACGTGAAGACTTCCCTCTGAGGAAGAGGATTTTGGTCAACCCCATTGACTTGGAGTGATATGCTTTAAAAAGCAGCATCATTTTGGTGCTATCTGTGGGAACAACCAAAATACAGGAAGATACAAACTCGATCACCGGCACATAAATTTGGATCTCAAGCTGAAGGTCATGGCGCTGGAGACTAGCAAGGAGGAAGATTGTTAAGACGGTGAGAGGCCAGCGACCTTTCTGCCGGAAGGGCACCGCCTCTCCCTCAAGGAAGAAGGGCACCGCCGCCTCCCTCTAGAGGCGCTCCGCCCAGTGAAGAAATTCATCTAACCTAGGAGACTCTTCAAGTCTTGTTAGAAGAAGTTGCATGGAACGCCGTGAGGCATCAAGATGTGGTTGGAACCAGGGGAGCACTATCTTGGGCTCCACCCGTCATCGAAGACCTTGATCTAGAAGGGCAAGGAAAAAGAGATGAAAAATACGGCAAAAGCTAAGAAGAGCCGCCAGTAGCAGAAGAAGCTCAAGCAACACTGTCTAGCCATATTCATTCGCAAGATACCGCTTCAGAAAAAGGGAGTCCATTGAGCCCTGATATCCTGGTGGAATAGCTACCCACGGGAATTAGGACATCTAATCTCCCAAAATATGATGGAACCGAAGATCCCCAGGAGCATTTGAACAAGTTCTATGCGGAGACAGACCTCTATGAGATGACGGATGCTGCATACTGCAAAGCCTTTCTAAGTACCCTAACCAAGCAAGCTTGGGCTTGGTTCGATCATCTCTCAGAGGACTCCATCACTATGATGCACAAGTTTGCGGAGGCTTTTGTATAACAGTTTTCTATCAACAAGGAGAACCACGAGACCATTGCAAACCTATTCCAGCATAAGGTGGAAGAGCCTTTGCGCAATTTCATGGGACAACTCGTGGAGGCTGTAAATGAAGTAACCAACATCCAACAAGAGACATCGACAAAGATTCAACAACGCGTCTCCCTCCAAGAGCGTGCTCAGGGCATATCGAAAGAAGGAACTCTCTCCACCCCAGGAAAAATTGCCCACTGCAGTAGAGCACCTGTCGGAGGAGATAAAGTAACAATGACACCATGAAGGAATAAGCGTAAGGCCAAAGAGGGTGCCCAGAATCAGCCTCAAAGCCATAAAAGGAGTTTAGGACAAGTAACAATTCCCTTGAATGCACCGCTATTGGAGGTACTAGCCACCATTTGGAGACACAAAATCATAAGCTCCCGCGAGAGATGAGAGACAGTTTTGGATGACGTCGGTCCAAACATTTTTGTTACTTCCATTATGACAAGGGACACACAACTGAGACTTGAATCAAGTTGAGAGTCGCCATCTAGAAGTTAATTTGGAAAGGCCACCTACAAGAGTATGTGGATTACTCAGATCATGATCTAACTCCGGGAAGATAACGGCTGGGAACACCCTACATCACCTAGGAAGGACAATCCGACTCACCACTTTGAAAATACTTTGCCCCCGCAACATGACTCCGGGCAGCACCTCCTGGATTGGTCTCGAATCATTTTACATGCACTTCCCCTTTAGCCGAGACTCGTCAAGAAGTACGAGATAGGCAGCACTACTGGGGACATAGGGACTATCCAGAAACATTAACCGATGACATTAAAGACGAAGTGAATTCTCCCAGCCAACCAGCAAAGACATCACACCTCCATGAAAGTCGTAGATCTCCTTAGCTTCCACCTACACCAGCTATCCTCGGCCTTCTGATGGCCTTAGTAATTTTTGTTTATCATTTTTTGCTTATCTCTGCGCAAGAGGCGTTAAATATTTATTTATATTTCAATTTGTTTCCGCCCCCAGGGCGTAAAACTTCATCATTATAATAAATAAAAACACTTTCACGTTTTTACTTTGATGTTGTGAATGCAGTTAATGGCCACATATGGCCAAGATCAATGACCAGTTAGGTGCTCTCCTCAGCAAACCCCATCTTTCCGGCTAAAACCCTAGATGAGCAGGGCCTATTCACGGGGGTCCTCATGAATTCACCTTCTCCGTCTAAGACCCCAGGTGGGATCACCTTCGAGCTAAGACCTCGGATAGGAGGGCCTCCTCATGGAGGTCCTAGTAATTCACCTCCTCCTCCTGGCTAAGACCACGGGAGGAAGGCCTCACTCGGTTAAGACCCCATCCGGCTAAGACTCCGGATGGGAGGTACTCATCATAAGGAGGTCCTTGCAAAAATTAATCATCCTCCGGCTAAGACCTCAGAGGAAGGGGCCTCCTCAAAAGAGTCCTCATAAAATCTTCTCCATGGTGAAAATGTGCAAGGAACACATGTGAAGAAGATATTAAAATGATAAAATAAAAATTATGGTGGAAACTCCAGAAGGGTGCTCCTCCAGGCTTTGGAAAAGTGACCCATGAACTCCATGAGAGTGCCCACTACGGGCTTTAGAAGGGCATCCCACAAAATATTATTCCCGAATGAATGAAGAAGGAAAAACTCTAACACCTAGGAAAGACATCAAAAACAATAAAGTAAAGTTAGAGAAGAGTTCGGAAGGGAGCCCTTCCGAGCCCCTCCCTCTCTGAATTCCAGAAGGGCGCCCCTTGGGCTCTGGAAAGGTGCCCTCAAGGAGCCACGGGATGGCATACATTAACCTTAAACACAGGTATTCCCGACTATTCCAAATAAATCTAGACTTCCCTCCGAAGGGAAGATCCACCTCGATGTGGAAAACTAACAAGTCTTGTACAAAGAAGTTATATCAAATCACTACATAAATCATGGCAAGACAAAGCAAATATACATAAGGAAGATGGAAGAATCATCTCGCCCCACCGGGAAAATAAAACATCTCAAGATCAAAAGAGAGGGAGAAATATCCAAGTGTGCAAGATGAAATATCTAAGTGCGTAAAGAGAAATATTCAAATGCATAAAGCAAGCTCTAAACAGGTGGGCAGGAGTCAATAGCCATCAGGCCAAGAAATAACAATCACAACTCAAGTAGGAGGTGCCTCATCTCCACCAGCAACATCTCCATCGCCGCCATCATCGTCGGGAAGATCCACCAAGGCCTCGACCTCTCCCTCCTACTCATTAGAAACGCTGCAATCTAGGATGTTAATCAGCTCACTGGAAGCTTTTCCACTCTGCCGTAGAAGTTTCTGGCAATGGCGCACCGCTTTATCATAGTAAGAGCAGGACTCTCTCATCATGTCAGAGCGATAGGACAAGGAACCTTTGTAGGCCTCAACTGAACTGGACTCTCATAGGCCAACAACTTGATACCAATGGGAGACTGGAAGAACTATTCACCTGTCTCAGCCTCATGGGCAAGCTGACTCTTTGCCCGGGTACACTGCTTAGACAAATCCAACATCTCACACTTATGATGGCTAGCCGCGGCCTTAAGCGCCTTCACTTCACTCCGAAACCATCAGTTTTCCGCCTTAGTCACCTCGCCTCGATGGTTTGAAGTCGTTGCCAGGTTTAGAACCTATAAGAAAATTTGTACAAGTCTTAGCCAAGTGAAGAAGACGAAGAATGAAGAATGAAAATGCAGAAAAACCATGGAAGCTTACCCTAGCAATGTCCCCGCAAATGTGAGTCTCAATGTCTTTGAAGGATAAAGACCCAAGGCGGGACTAATCATCTGCCGATAAAGCTCCTCTAGTACTGGCATAGCCCAAGCCAGAATGTATGTAGTCCCAATAGGACTGGATCCCCTCGCGACGGTTGAATCTACCAGAGAAGATAGCTCGGGGACCGACAATCTCAGGAACAACAACCATAGTCTATCCTCGGCCTTTTCCCTCTGGAAAGGCCTGAAAGAGGATGAGGAGCTAGGGCAACATCAGCACGATCATTGGAGTGCGAGCTAGGGGCGCCGATCACCCTCACGGTGGGAAGGGCGCCTATCACTCTCCTGGGAGAAGGGCACAACCTATCACTCTGAGGCGGGACACTCGAGCTCCTGCCAGCAGCAGACTTCCCCTTGGCCTTCTTCTTTTCCTTCTTCTTAAAGGCCATCAACTATGCAATGATGTAGTTCTCCTTACCTGAAAAACAAGCAAAAGCCATATTACAAAATGGAAGCAGTCAAAATGTACAAGTAAAGTGGGAAGCAATATAAAGAAGTAAAGCTAGATGGGATACCCAATAACTCCATAACATTCAGAAGATTCTTAAACAAGCCCCGAGACCTATAAACATCCGCCATCTCCTTCCGGGAAGTGGAAGTACCCCGGGCAGTCATAACCTCCGAAACCCACTCATGAGAAAGCTCCCAACCATTATCCCTCACATAGAAAAAATCCTCCTTCCACAGCCCACCAAGAGAATGAAATCCATCAAGAAACTTGCACTGGGAATGTGGGAAGAAGTGGCAGAAGGTGTCACTAGGAGACTTCCGGGCATAGAACAAAGAATGAAATCCGTCTATAGTCAGAATCAAGCCTAACTGCCGCATAACATGCTGATAACCTCATATACATGCATATGCCTGGAAAATTAACTGACCAACACATGCTCCCACGAACCTAAGGATCGAGGTGAGGAAAGTGTCTGGAGGAAGCACAAAGCCAACAGAGAAGATGTAAAGGTACACTGTGATGAAGCCCTCGAGTGGATGAGTGAGCCTGTTGCCTGAACCCGGGGCCAACATCACAAACGCTGAAGGAAGCTCAAGCTTCTCCCGCAGCCTATGAAGACAGATGGAGGACACTCGACTGGTCAACTCTCTTA
Organism: Rehmannia glutinosa; assembly: GCA_016081115.2. Lineage (NCBI taxonomy): Eukaryota > Viridiplantae > Streptophyta > Magnoliopsida > Lamiales > Orobanchaceae > Rehmannia > Rehmannia glutinosa. Next base: position 25,009 of record JABTTQ020000084.1, on the reverse strand, counting down.
GGATAACTGCTCGACTCTCGGGAGGAGGCCTATGTTGGTACTGTTTGATAAATGGTTTTATCATGATTTTGATGATTTTGTTTTTACACCAAAACAATGTTTTTAAAGGTTGTCCAAATACTCCTAAATGATTTAAAATGATTTTAATATTTCCCGAGTATTTCTTCAAGTTTATTTTCGACTAAATTGGACAACACTTTTAATGATTTTATGTCAAAGTGTTTTTACTTCAAAACAATGTCCCTGTATGTTGTCCTAATACTCCCGATCGGTTTAAAATGTTTTTACTATTTTTCGGAGTATTTCTTGGAGTTTATTTTCGATATAAAATTGGACAACACTTATGTTTCAGGCTCGAGCGGTCGCCCTATAGGGTAACCCGTACCTGAGTTGAGTTATGGAACAGAAAAAAGGGACGGAGGGAAATCAAGGGGGGCGACCCGGAGGTCGACCGGTGAGGGCGACCGGTGCCTGAAGCCCCCCCGAAGAACAGAAACTTATGTTTCTCTGTTTTGGTCTTCCTTGACCGGTCCAACATGAGGGCGACCGGTCGCACCCCCCTCCGACCGGTTCCCCTGTGTAAAAATTCACAGAATTCAATTTCAATCTTATCTCTGCGTGACCGGTCGAACCCCTCTTTTGACAGCAAACTATCCGTTGAGTTTGCAGATAGCTTTTCCTTGATTTAAGGGGTTGATTTCTAACAACTCTTTTCTTCAATTGTCTTGCAATTTTTTACAGATTTCATGTCCCCAAGAGGAGCCTATCTTGTACAAGACATCTTCTATAAATAGAGGAAGAATAGAAGCAACACAATAAGAGAGAAAACTACAACACAATAAGATACACTCAAGAATACACTTGTTCTTATATTGTCTTATTTCTTGTTGTAATTTGCCTCGCTATTCACTTTCACATTCTTGAGGTCTAGGCTATTCTTGATTACACTTGCACTCTATTGTATTATCAATTATCGAGTTGTAATCTTGAATTTGTGGTCGTTATTCAAACACAAGATATCATTGTGAGTGTTCTTGTGGTAAGAACACACTTGGGTGAACTAGGTGTTAGGTGTAAGAAGATTGTGGTAATCTTCTTGTTGAGGTGTTGAAGAGTGTGGTGCTCTTCAAGGGTGAAGATTGTGGTAATCTTCACAAGATTGTGGTAATCTTGAAGATTGTGGTAATCTCAAAGGTGGTGTTGAAGAAGAGTGTGGTGCTCTTCAAGGTGTTGGTGTAAGATTTTGTTGTAATAATTTTGGTAATTATTAATAAAATCTTTTTCTCTTTTCGAAACCCATCCCGGATATACTGGGGTGGTAGAGCACGTAGTCCCTAGGTGGGGTGAAGCTCTATAAATCGACGTGTGCTATTTACATTCCGCACCTTTGTAATTATCTTTGAGCATTCGGTTTGAAAAAGAGGGCGAAATCGAAAAGATGGAGATAATCTATTCACCCCCCCTCTAGATTATCGTAGCCGCTTGGACTTACAGGTACTTGGTGGGGCGGACCTCTTCAAGACTATCTTTTTTGGAGTCTACCTCAGAAGACTCATCCCTTGAGCTCGAATCCGACTCAAGCTCTATTTATCCTTCACCATCAAAGCACAACTCTGGAGCAAAGGAGGAATATCAAATTCTATGGAGAAAGGTGGACATGGAAATTGAACCAGAAACTGAACGCCCGGTAACACCTCGACCTCTCAGCGGAATGGAAGAAGTACCAGAAGGGCGGATATGACTTAAAATATACAAAAACTTGGGTTAAGATGGAGAACAATGGGAATGAAATGGGCAGGGGGGCTTGGGACGCTTCCCGGGGGCGTGCCTCCACCGAGAAGGCGCTGGCGCGCGCCTGTGGTCGCCCTATACGGCCCATGGAGCTCTCATCTGTCTCTCTCCGCTCGATGCACTCCAACTCTCCATGGATTCTCACCTCAACTTTCACCTCACCTCTCACCTCAACTTTCAAGAAATTTTCTAAGTCTTCTACAAAGCAAAAAAATTCAAAGTTGAAAGGTAGAGAGTGAAAATTTACCTTTGGAAAACATGGTCACAAGTTTTCCCTCCAAGTGTCCTTATGCAAAGTGATCAAAGATTCTCGAAAGACAAGACAAAATATACAACAAGACAAGCCAGATATTTCTACACCAGATTAGCTCCCGTACTGCTTCATCCCTCTGCATCATCGGAGCTGGGGGCTTATGTTAGGGACAAAAATGGTATTTAATTAATTAATATATGATTCATTTTATATGTGTTTATTTAATATTAATTGCCCAATGGACTCTTGATAAATAAACCAGCTCAATGGTGTCCGGTATGGCCCATAGGTCAATTTCTCCTACGCGGACTGACCCATAGACCAAACTTTCCTACATGGCCCACGGGGCCCATCTCCCAGGTATAGAAAGGTCCCTTATATTATCTATAAGTAAATTAAATCATAATCCTCCTACACATTTATTATACAGTATTCGTTTACTGTTTATTCTCTTGTTCACCGTGCTGACTTAAGCATCGGAGGAGCCTCCCTAGGATAAGCCCCAGGGCCCACTAACATTTGCGCATGTGTGCAGGCAAGTTCCTAGTCGAAGGATATTCTATCTCTCAGAGAAAAAGACGAGAAGACTTTCCCTTCAGGAAGAGAAAGAAGTGAAGACTTTCCCCTCGGAAAGAGGAGTGACGTGAAAACTTCCCTCTCGGGAAGAGGATTTTGGTTAACCCCGTTGACTTGGAGTAATCTGCCTTAAAAGGCAGCATCACCTCTGAATATCAATAACACATGACTCTGTGATAATTATGTCATCGACATATGTAAGAATAAATATATGAGAGCTTTATGTATTCTTGAAAAACTGGGAGTTATCAACTATTGACATGGTAAACCCAAAGGATTGCAACACAGTGCTAAGCTTGGAACACAAGCTCTTGACGCTTGTTTAAGCTCATAGAGTGACTTATGTAATATGCAAATGAGTGGTTCTCCATCGTCACTCGTTTGCACAAATCCAGGGACTTGCTCCATATAAAGATCGATATCAAGATTGCCATTTAGAAAGGCGTTATTAATGTCCAAATGCCTCATAACCCAAGAGTTCGAATAACTATAGATAACATTGTTCTTATAATCGTAGGCTTGATAATGAGGCTTAATGTTTCTGTGTAGTCAAGCCCTATCATTTGGGTGAATCCCTTTGCAGCGAGTCTCACCTTGTGTTTTGCAATTGATCCATATGACTACTTCTTGATTTTGAATACCCACTTACAACCAATAAGTTTCTTATCCAATGGCAGCTGTGAAAGTTTAATGAAGCTCTATGTGTGATTCTTAAGCAATGCATTATAATCTCTACTCATAGCATCTTTCCATTCTGTGGCTTGCATAACTTCTGTGTGACAGGTTGGTTCAATGTTATATTGAAGCAAAGCAACATATGTTCTTAGTTTGGTAATCCCTGATTTCGACTTAGTGATCATATGGTGTCCTCCTTGAAGAGAACAACCTGCATTGCTTTGAGAACTAAAATAGTGATGAGTGTTAGAATCAGGTTGAACATCAATATGTATTAGCAAATCAATAGTTGTTCTACCACTGGGGATATGAGTATTTTGTGGTATTTCAATTGGAGAATGATGTGAAAAGTTCTTTGAGGAATTGGGAGACATGTTAGTAGAATCTGAATTATCACTAGATAAAGAGATGAAATCAGAAATATTGATGGATTGATCAAAGAAATACAAAGGTGTTTGAGCAGGTTCAAATGATGTGGATGTAGTGATATATATTTGTTGAAGATGGGCCTTCAACCCATCCTTGAGTCCTACAAAACAAGAAAATAAATAGATATCTACAAACAAGTAGTTAGAATCTCACTTAAGGTAGGAATCTAGAAGAGTCCTTATCTTATCAAGACTCCTATAAACTAAGAAATAAAAATAAGAGAAAATATATCATAATCTAGATATACATTTTTTAGAATTCAAGTTACAATCAAATTCTTTCTTATATACAATCATAATCATGGTATAAGTCTAAGAAAGACAAAACACAAAATAACTAATTCAATTAATATTATTAAGAAAAAAATGATTGGAATTAAAATTCCAACATATTGAAAAGTCCTTATTGATTGCATAGTTAGTACATTATTATTGCATATTTACTATATTATGATTGCATAGTTACTTGTAATATTTTCATGATACTATTTTGCTTTCTTTTTGTGAAATAGATTATCGCTCAACTGAAACTGTAGGTCAATTAGTAAGTAGACAATATTTTGAGATTTATGTCAATGAAGATGGTGTTCATAGAAGAAGAACGGTGTTCTCTGTTTTGAAGGAGTTTCTTAATTCTAATGGTTCCTATTTTTTCGGTAATAGAGGTGACTTGTGATGAAATTGAATCATCAAGAATATCTTCTAAAAAGAAATTAGTAAATCCTTTTTTTGGTTTCTAATGGATATGTTACTTTTGACTAATCTACCCTTATTATTTTTTATTTTAAGCAACAAATAATTAATAAATAGGCTAAATCTTGGCGGTTAATAAAACTGATCAATGTCATCCTACAAATTAATCTCATATAACCCAATCCATATATATATGTGTGTGTATATATATTACCTCAGTTCAAACATATAATGAAAATTTTCAAATAGGAGAGCTCATGAGTAGCCATTCCATACTGCAATATTGTAATCATAATCTAATGTCATAAATTTGTAATGTTTCTCAGTGTTCAATCCCACTAGAATTGATTAGGAGTTAAGACCTGGTGGATAAAAAAAAAAAAAAAAGAGATAAACAGGAGAATATTTGGACTTCAAATTTAACTCTAGACAACAACATACATACAAGAACATGCATCAAACTGTAAGGAACTAAGGATGATATATCCAACTATTATAACTGATATCTTTTACAAACCGAAAATCAAAGAATGACAAAACTTATTCAAATAGAAACTCCTGATGATGAATTTGTCCAAAAGGCCAAATTTTGGATCTTTCTCCACACTAAACATTACCCAAATGGTCCTTTTGGACTAATATCTTGGCTAAATGTCCTAAAAGGGAAGGGAGAATGGAGAAAAATACAAATCAAGGGATATTCTTGTGATGGAAACAGACTGAAAAGTGAAATAATCAGGCAATATATCACAGTGCCTATTCGGGTCAGACGGCTAACAAGAACATTAAGATTTGCATAAGATTATTGTAAATGTATGTATACAAAAGGGATTCAGATTATAGGATTTTACACATAAGAGAAGTTTGAGTCCATCAGAACCAAAGACAGTGGCATTTTTGAACTCCTGAATCGTGGTACCAAATGATTCTTCAAATCTTTTGAGTACTCTTTTTACAGCGACAATTGCAAAAGCTACCCTCAGGTTTAGTCTAATTACAAAAAAACTCCAGTTATCTTTCAAATTACAAATACCACCCAAGAGGGTGCAGTGTGTAAGAGAGAAACAAATATCAAGATATATTTGTAATTTTGAAAGATAACCGGATATTTTTGGTAATTAAGCTAAACCTTAGAGATAGTTTTCTTAATTATTTCACAGTGCCACTCATTCTACGATTGCTTGTGTTCAGGACAAAGTGAGTTATAATGAGCCCAGAACAGAGGGTGGATTCAAGACTTGCATGTTTGTTTTCGGTGAGTTTTAACCCCAAGAACGTCCATTTATATAAAGTACTTCATAAAATGTCAAAAATTAGATATAATGTCTGAAAATGTGGTTCCATTGTCAGTGCTGGGAACACTGGAGAACATGGGATTTGTAGCAAACATGTCAACAATGGTTCTCTACTTCCATCACATACTGTTGTTTGATATTCCCACCTCTGCAAACACTCTCACCAACTTCTTAGGTTCAAGGCTTCATCTCAGATACTTACTTGAACAGGCTCCACACATGCCTCATTTTCGGATTTCTTGAAAACTATGGGGTTATAGATTGAAGTAATGTAAGTTCTGATGTGTTGCTGCAATTTAAAACAGAAATCTTGACTTGCCTGAGAACTCTGATGAGTTGTATGAAATTGATGATGAAGAATGAGATACTTCTGAAGAAAAACTTCTGCACACCAACCACTTCAGGTATGTGCCTATGATGGGTAAATTACAATTTTAGTCCGGTAACTTACAGGGGTGTGGCAAAACTAATCATTTTCAAATTCCGTCTGCCAGAACCACCTTGTATCTTCAAAGTTTTAGTCCTCAAGTAGCCGAAAATTTCAAAATTGCTCAGAAGATCTCACGTGAGTTGTATTTAAGAGCGAAAATTGGGATTTTCGAATCTCCGACAAAAAATTAGCATTTTTGCTGATATAGTTGCCAATTAGGTGTGGTAGACCCCAAGAAAATGGCTGAAACACTTACTTTTGGCCAAAGATTCGAAAATCCGCAATTTTTTGCATTTACGTGCAACTCGCATGAGGTTTTCCAGACAATTTTGAAATTTTCATCAAAATAAGGACTAAATCAGATATTTGTTTTGAAGATGCAAGGTGATTTTTTTGCTAGACAGAATTTGAAAATGATCAAGTTTGCCACCACACCCCTAGAGTTACACGACTAAATCGCAATTTACCCTTCCAAATACTACAATATGTTTTGTCCCTTCTAACAATCATCCACTTGCACTGATTGACTGGCCTTAGCATCTAACATGTGTTTTTAACTGTACAAACATTCTAATAGCCACTCCTTTTCTCAAACCAGGTTCCTAGACAAAGTTGTTGTCGTTTGGGATGGGACGAGAGGTGCACGGTAACACAGGTCGAAGAAGTGAAGATACTAATAAGAATGCTGCCAATCATCGCCAGCACGATAATAATGAACACATGCTTAGCACAACTACAGACTTTCTCAGTACTCCAAGGATATTTCATGAAACCTCACTTGGCCACATTAAAACTCCCCACTCCATCAATACCCGTAATCCCTTTAATCTTCATGGCCATTCTCCTTCCACTCTATGAAATCTTCGAAAGATCACAGGACATCCCAACGGGATAACTTAGCTCCAACGTGTAGGCATTGGGCTCGTCCTCTCTATCATCTCAATGGGAATAGCTGGTGTAGTTGAGGTGAAAAGAAGGGATCGAGCCGATTAGTCTTTTCTGGTTTTCGTTCCAATATGGAGTTTTCGGTGTTGCAGATATGTTTGCAATGGTTGGATTGATGGAATTTTTCTACAAAGAAGCGCCGTCTGGGATGAGATCTCTTGCTACTTCGTTCGTGTTGTTGTCGTTGTCTTGAGACTGTGTTTGTGAACATTGTGAATGTTATAAGTGAAAAAAGTTACAGAAAATAAACAAGTGTGGCTCCAGGCACAAGATTTGGATCATAATAAATTAGATTATTTTTACTGGTTTTTAGCTCTACTTAGTGGGATTAATTTTGCTAATTATCTCTTCTGGGCATCATGGTACAAGTTCAGGTCAGATGTTAAAGAATCTAATGAAAACAAGACTAAGGCTTCGATGATGAGTTAATGTTGAGCTCTGTTAATTATGTGGAAGATGATGAAGCTTTTGTTTCTGCCCTTTCTTTTTGAGAACTATTGTTAATAATCTGCCATGAATTGTTAAGAGTTCTTGGTATAAATAATATGAGATTTGATCTTATTCTACAAAATTCCTTGTCCTTATTGTCCTTTAATTGATTGGTTTCACTTGAAATTTCCTTCTGTTTTTTTCGGACTTTAATATTGTGAGTGGCCTAAGTTTTGAGCATTGTGAAGATTTATTTAATTTTCAAGAGCGAAAGTGATGATGTCCAGTGAAATCTTATCAATTTCTCATTATTATAGCCACTTTTTTTTTGTTTTGGTACAAATCAATCAACATATAAGTCTACAAAGTGAATTAATTTGTAGAGTTGAGAGGACGAATGTGCAGTTTTTATATTCTCATAAAACAATACAAAAAACATATATATAAAAAATAGAGGTTCTAAATTATCTATGACTTACTGCTTAGTTGGAGCTTGCAAGGCAGGAGGCAAATCATGGTGCAAAAAGGCATACTTTTGTTGTCACCAGTATCTTGATACACTGCAGAAAATTTTCATGTTATTCACTATTTGCTTTGAACATTTCAAATCACTCTTTCATAACTAGTACGATGGGTGACAATCAACGGCAGAGCACGATAGTCCTTATATTGAAAATGAGATTGAGTTAACATGAACGGTGCCAATATTCTAAATAACGTAGAAAAGGACCCTTCCTAAAGTGTCCACCAATGAAGCAATCTCGAATTAAAAAGCATCGATTTGAGCTCCTGGCGAAAAGAAGCCTACTACTCTTCCCAACATGAAAATCATTTGTGCGGTCAAAGGTATCCAAAAATGAATCACTACTACGAGTACGAGGAATCATTTTTCCATCTAGAACCCATGTTACTATAACCAAGTTCCAGACTTTTTTTAGTCACATACGCCATAACTGGAATTTCCTTAACTAGCTCCATAGTTGAATCTTCAAAATTGATGGACTTGGCAATTTCGCCCAAGTCAGAAAACTAGCCTGCATCAACCACTGGGTGCCCCTTCTTGCGATATCAATTAGAAAATCAGATGTTGGGCCAACCAATATGTAATTTTTAATAATAAGACCCTCAAAGTGGCAGAGTACGTTCCTGATAACTGTCTCTATACAGATTCACTAGCAAAATTTGTGGTGTTATTGGCCATTGCTTTGCTTGGTCCATTTTACCAATAATCATAAGCCCACTAAAAGCAGCCCACAAAGCAATCGAATCCCACTTAGTATTTTGCTCGTTTCTAGCTCCGCGGGTCTCCTACTTGGGTTGCGGGATCCGGATTAAATCTTCACGGACACTGAGTTTTGATCCTGTCTATCCATTTGTTGAGAGTGATCTCAATCGTTAGTTACACCTAAAAAACCACTAACCCCGAAACCCTAATCACATATCTGATATCTTTCATTTCTTCCTCTTAACTCTCGAAACTTCTTAGTTCTTCTCTCTCTCTCTCTCTCTCTCTCTCTCTCTCTCTCTCTCTCTCTCTCTCTAAAATTTCCAACTTCTTGTTGGGTTTTATGTGCGAATCTGAGTGTGTGTGATACAAATCTGAGTGAATCGAGTAAGTGCCCACCATTTCTCGGTGTACAATCTTTGTTCTTCGTGAGGTTAGGGTTTCAGTGGGATATTGGGGTTTTCTAGGGTTTCTTGGTGAAATACAGTGAAGACTTTCTGGAGGCTTGTATTGGCGTGGCTAAGTGTGATTCATGGTGAGTAATGTGTGTTGGGATAAATTAGTCCTGAGCCGATAATTAATATCGAGCTTTAGGGTTTTACCCTTGATATATTTGTTATACTTTGCTTTCTGCAGTTTTACTTTATTTTGAGTCTTAGAGTAAATCTTGTATTAATAGGCTTATATTTTGAGTATGTACTATTTGGTTGGTGTCTCTCTCAAGGTGGATAGATACCCAACAAAAATAAAGTTCATTTTCTGCACGGATTGAAGAATGGGTCCAAGTTCATTGGAACTCCTCACTATTCTATTTCTGATCTTAAACAAAAAATTTAAACCTGGACAGATCTAATAGGTCCATAGAATCAAAAAATCACAGCGAGACGCTGGACAAAACATGTACCAACGGAATTGGTGTCACGCCTATCACTAATTGTCGGGTAATGACTCTTTTAAGTCTTTTGAACAAAAGTCCACCTATGAGGATAAATTCATTTAACTAAACAAGAGCTACCTAAGCGAACAAACTTATTTCCCTGAGGAAAACAACATAATGCCATGGAGCAAAGAAACTCTCATAAAGATTAACTAAATACAATGAGAATCACTTCTGGAAGATGAGGGAAGCATATGAGGAAGAAGATCATAAAAAATGAGAAGACGACAAAGGTTAAGAAAAATAGAGAGAAATGTGTGCTCCTATTATCTGTTTATTGAAGTAAAGTAAATGAACTTATAGTTATTTTTTAGTTAGAAAAGGGATAAAATTTAAAAAATATAATTATACAACTATATATATTTTATTGATTAATCAATTTGATCCTTTCTCAGGAAAAACAATTAAAGCGAGAATAATGTATAAAAAAAATTATATAGAATTTTTTTGTCATAATATATGATTGTTTATGATTTTTTTTTTCAAAACACACATTGTTAGTTCACTCTCATTTTTCAATCTGGTTATTCTGGCCTCACAATATCTCCATCATCTTAGTTCAAGATATTGGGAAGCTTTGGCCTTGTATGGTTATGTTTCCATGGACTATTTCTAGTTTCTAGTGTTGGAAAATAAATTTTGAGAATTTATTGGTTTTCATGTGAAAATTGAAAATATGTTTGGATGAGCGAATGAAAATGAGTTTTATGTAAGTTTGGAAACGAGATTGCATTTGGTTGAGTAGTTTTGAAGTATTATTTTATGTATATAGTAATTTAAAAAGTTGATAGTGGTTAAATATTTTAATGGATATATAATATTATATTTGTAAGATTATATGGTAGTAGGTCCCATTAGGTAGAAATACTTAAAAAATAATAATATTTAAGTGGATAGAGTTGGTAACAGTGGGTCTCATATTGATAATTGGATGAAAAGATGAGAATAATGATTGATGAGTGATGTAGGATAGTGTATAGGGTTGGAGATTGAAATTATAGATTTGAGATGTAGTTTTATGTGAAAAATGGAATGTGAAAATGATGATTTCCATTGGAAAATTTATAAACAAACATGATTTCAATTTTATGAATAGTTGGAAATTGGAAATAGGTTGTTAGAAACATTAACAAACAACGCCTTTACTTTTAGCAAACCACATAAAGGAAAATACCTTGAAGTGTGGGGGTGCTTTGGCTAAAGTAAAGTACCCAAGAAAATAAAATTCAGCATTCATGATATAAATAATGGTACGATCATTAAATCAAGAAATGTTATAATTCTAAAAGGTGTCTTTCCTTGCAAGTCTTGACATTTTCGTCGATGACATAATATCATTAGACAAATTGATATAGAATTGGGTTATTTTGGTTGACTACGTGAAGTCAAAGGAAAACCTAGCGAATCATCTAACTAAAGGTTTAAATCGAGAACAAATGTACAAGTTTTTAAGGGGAATGGGTTTAAAAAATAAGGATGCTTACAGCGGTAATCCAACCTTGTGAATTAGAGATCCCAAGACCTTGGTTCAATGGGACAACTAATTTATGAATATTCAGCTGAACACTTGGAACCTATTTCAGCTTATTCCCGGAACGTCCAAGTGAACAACCCTGCAGAGTATGGTGAGGTTAAGTTTATCTTTTAATTATTCTTATACCTAAAGTGTGGAGTATGATAGGATACTCTTTATAGGATATCACGTATATAAGTGAGAAGTAATGGTTGTTTCTACTTGTAACACTTATGTATCTAAGATAACGTCCAGGGCCGAAATCGACAAAATGTGAGAACAAAATGTGTTAGAATTGTTATTGTGTAAGTACTGTTATCTTGGTTTACACAAATGGCTGAATAGTTCAAGACATCGTGTCACTAAGCAGCTAATCAACCCGATAGTATTTTACTAAGGAAGGTTCAAAGCCACAAGCTACCTATACTAATGCAATAATGATTCACCAAAACTTTTGAATGAGTTTACATACATGCATACATTAATGTTCATTCATGTGGGGGATTGTTGGAAATTGGTTTAGCAAAAATGGGTTTTGACCCAATTTTGACAAATTATTTAAGTGGAGTCATTTATTAGTTATGGAAAATAAATGATATAATTGTAATTTGCACCACGGGCAGATGAATTTTAGGATTTTGAATTTCTCAAAACCAATTTCGGGTGAATGAGAAACTAATGCATAAAGTAAGCTACTTAAATGTCTTTTATATATGGAAATATATAAAAGGATGGGAATATGGAAAGGTGTATCCCACATGAAAAGCATATTAAATGTTTAACTTGTTTTATATAGAACTTCACAACTAATAAGGAGTAATCATGTAGCTTTTGGCTAGCTCAAAGAGTACCAAGGACGATGTGGAGCACTGTCCCAGCCGGATCTAGAGCCGGAGCTGGGCCTGAACCCCCGCATGTCCCACTTAGTCGCATTGGGTGCTTTAGAGGCGCAATTTGCACTTCGCATCATAACGAGGAGCTTTGAGGAGCCTTAAAGTTTTGAAAAATCAAATCAGGGTTCGGTCAAGTGGCGCGGTGACGTGGCAAGCGACTCACATGGCAGTGACTAGGCAGAATCATCCAGAAGGCGCCGTGTGGCAAGACAAGGGCGCTGACTGGATGTACCTGGTCGCTGACTGGACGCGTCTGTTCAGTGTGTATGGGTGCATGCATAAGGATGTGAACCTTCGGAAGAGATGCGATCTGGACCATCGGATTGTGCCGATTGATCAGAAGGTACGATCTAACAGTCCAAATCAATTCGGACCAAAGAATGCATATGTTCTAAAAAGGCATCCGAATTTCTATATGAACAAACCCCCAGGATGTTCATTTTCATCCCAGAAAATCTGCATTCAGCATATTGTCTACATCCTCTTCATTTTCTGTAAAATTCGAAAGTTCTGAAACATTGTTCTGTTCATTGTAAGTTTAAGTTTTGCTAGTGTTGCTAACTTAAACTTGAAAGTCGTTGTATCTTAGAGACAATTGCTTGAACCGTTAGCACTTTTGTACGGGGCAATTTCGTCTTACGGAGATAGTATTCAATACTAGCTTCGACTTATATGTCCCATTACTCTGTCCATTTTCAAAAAAACCAAACACCGCAAACAACAAGGGTATTGGACATCAATTTGTATATTCATGTATTTTGGTTATTTGTGATATATATATATATATATATGGGGGATCAAGTGAGACTATGTCTCTAGGTGAGACACAATGGACTAACCTCAACCATTCCCCACTATTAATCAATGGGTGTGATTTAGTGGATAAAAATTATATTAAAATATTAATTTAATCAACATAAGGGTAATAGGGTAAAATAACATAACAAGGTAGTTACAAAAATGGAATCAAATCTCTTTCTCTCTCATGCATCTCTCATCTCGCGTGTCTCTCTCCCTCCCTCTCTCTCACGCCTCTCTCTCTGTCTCACGTCTCTCTCTCTCTCTCTCTCTCTCTCTCTCTCTCTCTCTCTCACACACACACACACACAATTCCACCATTAACGCAAATTTGAAGAACTTAAACTGTGAAAAATAAAACAGTGAAGAAGATGCGCTTATGTTCGAATCATGATGCATGATGAATCATCAGTCGTGGAAAAAACTCTATCCAACGGCATCAATGGTGTACGGTGTAGACATCGATGGAGAACTCAAAACTGACCATTAACATAAACTCTTAAAAAACTGTAATTTTCACGAATCAGATGATGCATAGATACTTATGGAATGATGTATATATACTTATGAAATGATGCACAGATACTTATGAAACGATGCATATATCTGTAGGATATTACATATTTGAAAATATGCAACAAAAATCAACTTAATATGCATTATCTGAAAACTATCTATGCAACGTAAAAAAACTAATATGTAAAACTATTTATGCAGTGTGGAATAACTAAATATGCAGTACATTATGTAACATCCAATTTTCATAATTTCCAAAATCCAACATCCCATTTTCATAATTTCCAAAATCCAACATCCCATTTTCATAACTAAATATGCATTATATTGAACATATTTATGCAGTCTAGAATAACTAAATATGTAGTACATTATATTCAACTATGTCTTGTTTTCGTAAAACAGTGCCAACAAAACAACTAAATATGCATTATTTGATAGCTAATTAAGCAATAGAAGAACCCTAACTATACTGTAAAATAAAAATATTTGGAAAGAAAACTGCTTCCTTAAATTCCATCACAAAATCCGGCAGTTTCAATCTCAGCCCATAAAACCCGCTGGGACCACTAATTTGAATTACAAAATTACAACCTTACCCTTAAAATCGGCAAAAATTAGGAAATAATTAAAAAAACTGAATTAATCACATACCTTCATTTTTTAAGATCAATGGGTAAGATGGGTCCACATTGTCCACACTGTCCCATATATATATATATATATATATATTGGATGAGATCTCGTGAGACCACCCTGGTAGCCTCTAAGACCGAATCTAGACCATCCAAATAGTAAATCAATGGCCAAGATTGATCCCATCCATCCACACCTTTTATTCAATGGTCCAAATTGGAATGCTATTAAAAATAACTAATTTATCAATTAATTAATAGGTGGAAAGAGTATAATAGTAACTAGAAAAATGCCATAAATCACGCCCCATAATCAATCAATTCACCTTTTTTCTCCTTCTCATTCAACAAATTATTCAAATATGGCAAAAGAATCATGATTAATAAAAGTATAAAACTAACTATTTAAAACATTACTAATGTACATAAACAATTAACTAAGTATCATTACACTAAACTATTTGTACATTAAAACATTACTAAAGGATGCTATAAACATTTAACTAAGATACAATACATTGTAACTAACTTTCCATTTAATAACAATTAAATATAAATACACATTTTTATATAACTAAATGTACATTCCATTGAATAACCACGTAACTAAGTATCATCAAAAACCCTAACTAATTATACAAAATCACTAAACTACCTATAACTAAGAATAATGATTCCCCTTGAACAATATATCCACATTTGAACTAAATAACAATAAAACATGACGTATATAATCAACTAAGTATACAATAAAATGATTGTTCACAAATATAGCGGAAAGATATCAATTTTAAAAATGCTTGAATTGATTATTTTTCCTCCCTAAAAATCTAATCTAAAAGGTAGGATTATGTTTCCTTAAAAATAGCTAATAACATAATTAATAAAACTCGATTAAATATAAAAGTAAAATCATGGTGTAACCAAAAATATCAAAAGAGATCTACACCATCAAAAATTTAAATCAAGGGTTCATTTTTATATCTAACCTAAAGGGTTGGTCTCATTGTATAACTAATTGTACATCATCTAAAAACCTCTATAAAGACAAAATGGTGTAATCCCTTCCATAACACGCCCTTATTCAATCATGGATGTGATAAAAAATTTCCATAATCGATTTATCAATTAATTAATAGTGGAAAGAGCATTTAAGAATTCAAAAATGCCATAAATCACGTTCATACAATCAATTTGATTAATATCACGTTTTATAATCAAATTGTGCACCATTTTAATAGTTGAAATGTACACTATTTAATAATCTCTGTACACCATTTATATCTAAAACGATGTTTATAACTAATTGTACATCATCTAAAGGAACTATAAATACAAAATATATGTAACCATCTTTCCATTTAATAACTTAATTGTGCACATTTTATATCTAATAGTTCATTGTATAACTAATTGTACATCATCTAAAAACCCTATAAAGACAAAATGGTGTAATCACCTTCCCATAATGACGCCCTACAATCATGGATGTGATAAAGATCACGTTTATATAAGTTATGCATAAAATAAATTGTGCACATTTAATAATCCAAGCCACCATTTTATATCTAAAATATCATTTAAAACTAATTTACATCATCTAAAGGAACTATAGAGACAAAATGGTGTAACCATCTTCCCTTTTAATAACTTAACCGGTGCACCATTTTATATCTAAAACATAATAACTAATTGTACATCATCTAAAAACCCTATAAAGACAAAATGGTGTAATCACCTTCCCATTTGATAAAGATCACATTTCCATAATCAATTAATTATGCACCATTTTAATAGTTGAATTGTGCACCATTTAATAATGTGCACCATTTTATATCTAATAAAAGTGCATCATTGTATAGCTAATTATACATCATTGTGAGTAAACCACAATGGAATGAAAAGGGAACAATCATAAAATCAAATCCATAAAAATCGTTGGGATTGAATGGTGTACAATTAGTTATACAATGATGCAATGTGTTAGATATAAAATGGTGTACACTCGATTATTAAATGGTATATAGTTCAACTATTAAAATAGTGCACAATTCGATTATGGAAACATGATATTAATCAATCCCTTGATTGTAGGGGCGTGATTTATGGCATTTGCTAATTCTTATTATGCTTGTTCCACCTATTGATAAATAAGTTATTTTTAATAGCAATCTAGACTATTGAATAAAGGTGTGGATGAATTGGATTAATCCACACTTACACATATATATATATATATATATATATATATATTTTTATTTGGGCGTATCTCATTTTTTGATAGAAATATAATTGGATTTTAAGCCAATTAAATTCAATTAAAATTTTTTATTTTAATTAAAGAAATATCTCAAAATGTGTATCAAAATATTATATATATTGCATATATCGATACATAACATTATTTATAGTAACGTTAGAAGAGATTAAATTTTTATTTAATATAAAATTATATACATAATAGTTTTTTATATATAAAAGTTTACTTTCATATTTAGCATACTTTTCATGTTGTTAGAAAATATTTTTTATATTTATCAATATGTTTTGATATTCAACTTTAAAGGTGTAATCTTCACATTTATTACTAAACATAACTAAAATACAATGGCGATGATGAGTTGTGCCTTTAAAATGAAAATTTATGAAAAATCAAAGCTTTCAAAGATCGGACACAAATATAAAGTCTTGTATTTTTCATGATTGTGAAGTATGGCATATATTTTGTTTTTGACTTCATCAATCAAAATTATTAAATTGTATTTCATATTGTTTGATTCTATATTAAATTGTTATAGATGGATGGAGAAAGAGTTCATAGAATTATTAGGAAAATCCATATGTCAAAATAAAGGCCTTCGAAATATATAACCCGTGCATTGCTCACCACTGGATCTCATCTAGTTTTATTTAAAAACCATCACATCAACTTTGATCATTATATTATCTCATATTTAATGACTCTCTCAAAATTCATTCTTATTTCCTAAAATAGCTTTTTTACACAATCTAAAATATAGAAAAAGGGATCAATCTTGTGCTCTAAGTAAACTTGGATTCGATTTAATCACGAATGCATGTGTTCTCTCCCCAAATTTCCCCATTGTACTAAAAAAAAAAAAAATAACAAAATACCAAGCCACCACACCGTAAATATTTTATAGGAATTTGGATACATGATCAACATCGAAGCAATCCGTAAATCCCTATTGGGCCATAGTTTAAGCCTGGACCCGGATATGTTATCTTAAAAAACATATTTTATAGGTTTGCCAATATGTTTTAGTGGGCTGAAAACATATAATTCAGAATTTAGCTCTACTTCAAATTTCAAAATCTCAACTACAAAATACAAAAATCGGGATCAATTCTCGATTCATCCATGTCATTGACTAAAAAAAAAATACTTATATGTTCCACTCGAATCAATTATTAAAAGTTTGTTTCAACTCACTGCTATTATAACAAATCAACATTGAATATTTATTTTCATCCAATAAAATATAAAGTTAAACTAAATTTCGGTTAGATTATTAAAAAATATTGAATGTAGAACAATCGAACATTCAAAATGGATAGTGTTCAATTTGATTAAAATTTGTTCAAACACGTTAAGTTATCAATCAAATCAATCAAAACATAATTTTTGAATCTTGATAAAATTTCAAAATAAATTTGAATGGTGAACATGTTCGAAAAGACTCGATTCATTACGGACATTAATATGATGTACACTTCATCTATTGTCATAAAATAAGGAAAGATGAACCCCCAAATGAAAACAATTACATTTAAAATTTAATATAATTATGTTAAACTCTTGAACTCAGGGGGAATCGTTGGATAAGCTAGTGATAATATATTTGTAAACTCAACATCTTTGTCTGGATTCGATTTTCACCTACTTACCTCCCCTCCCAATATTTTGTACTAAAATAAAAAAATTGAACCTCACAAAAATCACATGATATGTTATCGTAGATTCTTTGCACGGATTTAACATTAGTTCCTTAACAGATAAAATAGTGAAAAATACAGTGGGCCCCTTTAAAATGAAAATTTTGAAATCAAAGCAAAACAACACACCATTATGACTAATGAGTACAATTTAGTTAAGATCCAGAAGTTTTAATCTCGAGAGATGAAATTGGTTTTCTTTTTCATAAGATTAATGATTTAGAAAAATATTTAATAGGATATTATTTTTTAAGATTATAAAAAATAAATTTCGGTAAGTTATATTCATATGAAGTGGAAGGTCACCACTTGTCCCTGGCTCATTCAACTCTCAACTGTTAGATCCTTGACTTTCTTTTTTAATTGCTCTATTTTTTGGTGTGAAACAACTGTTTTTGTGGTCTTGCACAACAATCTAGGGTGTTTATGGGCTACTTAAAGTATCAACTTTTCTTGTAATCACGAAGAAATTCTACACTTTTTTATAAGTAGACAAAAAGATTACTGAAATATCTAATTTTCTTGTAATCACGAAGAAAAATTCCAAGTCCATTAAAAAAAATTCTAAAATAAACAAATTTAAAACAAATTTATTTTCATCAATCTAAAACTTCTCGATTCATCCATGTCATTGACTAAAACCTTGGTAAATCTTAAAGTATATACTTTCTCAATTGTTTTTATATCTTGAACCCCCAACCGAACAATTGTTAAGAAAATAATGTAATCAAACTATTATAAAATTAGTAAATATGATTCGTTGCATATTCAATTACAAATAGAGCCGTCAAAATAGACTTCAAATTGTAATTGCACCATCTTATGCGGTGTGCTAGACTAAAAATATTAATCGAAAATAATTAAGGCATATTTGGCCCGACCCACTGGGTTTGAAATTTTGGTTTTGCGGTTTTTTTTTGTTGATCTTTGTGGTTGAGCATCGAATTGGCGACCTGATGGGATTTGGGTCGCCCAATTTTATCTTTGGCCCTAATGGGCTAGTATTGAGCCGACCCGATCCATTTAATAGCTCTAATTACAATAATTGTGAAAACAACATTAACATAGGATGAAGTAATAACCTAACAACCTAAGCAATCACTCAATCTCTGTCAGTAAAGAAATTTTAGCAATAAATTTAACTACTTTCCACAACATCGGTGTCATAAATTTAGCTATTCAAGTAATCTAAACATGCTTTCGTCCAAAAACAAAAGACAAGTTTTATTTTTGATCTAAAGTAAATCACACCAAAAGTTATGCTAAAAAAAAAGCCCTGATGGTGGGCCAAAAAATTTCCATAGAGGTGGCAGCTCAATGGGACTCTCTCTCTCTATATGTGTATATTCTTTTTTTTTTTTTTTTTTTTGAGGGATATATTCTGTATGCATGTATGGTATGTATATATACAGTGACACACACACACACAGAGAGAATAAGATTAGTACTTGAAAGAGTTTTAGGAGGGCGGCTTTTTCTTTCCTTCATTTGGCTTTTAAAAAGCAAACAAGACCATTATCATTTGGCCTTGAGTCCTTGACCTTCCTTCTCTGTGCCTGCCTGCATATGTATTCATATATAGGTGCTTTCTCTCTCTACATTCAAAAACTGGTGCAATTGATATAAGGTGTTGTTTGTTTTCTACTTTTAAGGGCCAAAATCTCACTCAGTTATTGTGTTCACATGATCTCTGTGTTACAATCTTACTTTTTTTTCAAATTTTCTTTTTGGTCTTCAGGGTTACTTTTGTCCAAATATTGTGGTTTCTCTTTCTCTCCCTGGGTTTCAACAGTTGTTAAGATTTTGTTCTTGCAATTAATTGATGTATCAATTGAAAATATTTCTGGGCAAGCACTAATTTAATGTATTATGTATTTAAGTTTGATGTTTGGTTGTTTTTTGTTGCTTTTCTGGGATTTGATCATTGTTCTTGTGTCTCCTTTAATGCTATCCAGGAAAGAAGTGGTATCTTTGGGGGGTTAATTTTTCAATTTTTTTCTTCTTTGGCATGAGTTTGCAATTCTATCACTTAATGGTTGAAAAAAATGGTGTCAAAGTTTCAATTAATTAATTTCAGTACTGTAAGTATTCATTTAATTAATATGCAAATACAAGACAAGGTAAAAATGCTGTCCTTTTTATTTTTTAGGTGGTTAGAAAAAAAATCTTGTTTCTTTTTTTTATTTTTTTAGGTGGTTAGAAAAATCTTTGGCATGGTTTTAAATTTTGCTGTCAGATTTTCAGATTAATTTGTCAATATGTTGGTATTTGGTCGATAAAAGCTGTGAAATAACAAGTCAGTAAGGAAAATTAATGGTAACAGCATTACCTAAAGTAAACATTGTTAATTTCAGCTTTTGTATTTGTTTTGGCCAAGTGTTGCTCAATGTCCGTAAATAAGGTTGAGCGAGAATTTGGTGTTGAATTGATGTTGTGGTGAACATTTGTGCTCTAATTAATATCTCTTTGAAATAATTATGGAGCAGTCTTAGCATTATACTAACATTGAATTATTCTTGCTAATGTCTCTAGGAAATATTCAATTATGACAAGGTTAAGCCGTGATTATAGTTATACAATGCAAAAGGATGCAGTCTCACCGGTGTCAGCTGATGTGTTTTTGCCTCGAGTCGTTTTCCAAATTATAAAATTGGGGCTAACAATCAGATTGTGGAGGTCAAAGAGGATTCTAAAACGTCGACTATGAAAGATATGGTTGCCCGAGAAACTGCCCTGTTACTGGAGCAGCAGAAACGCCTTTCAGTGCGCGATCTTGCTAGCAAATTTGAGAAGGGTTTGGCTGCTGCTGCGAAGTTATCTGATGAGGTTTTTTCTTGTTTGAAATGTTGTTCCTTTATGGTCATGTCTTGCTGTGAAGTATCATGAGTTAACTGATTTGAAATTTCACAAAAGGGTATATTAGAATAATTATCTAATAAATAACAAAAAAAAATTCAGTTATCATTCAAAATTATTAATACCCACTTAAGATATTACAAACACCCCCGCCAAGTTTGTATTTACTTAACAAGTACCTCCCTATCAAAGGAGCAATAAGTGGGTATTTGTAATTTTGAAAGATAGACCAAACCTCAAGTGTAGTTTTTGTAACTAACCTTATTGAAATGACATTGAAGAAGTGAAGAACCTATATTTTGTAAAATTGGTGTCCATATTTTTGTTGCTTTCCATTCAAGCATTTTTTTTTCCATTTTTCCTCTCTGAAAACCCAAAGCTAGTGATATGTGTTATATTGGCCCCTATTTAGATGTTATTTTTTAATGGGTTCCAGGCAAGACTCAAAGAGGCAGCTTCATTGGAGAAACATGTACTTCTAAAGAAACTCAGAGATGCACTTGAATCTCTGAGAGGGCGTGTAGCTGGCACAAACAAAGATGATGTGGAAGAAGCTATAGCTATGGTTGGTTATTCTCCATATCTTCAACTTATGCCTTCCCGTAGGTCTTTTCATTGTGATTAGAATTATCTGAAATGCTAAACACATTTCACCTAAAATATGCGGTCTACTTCTTTGGAGTTGTTTCAGTTTATCTGGATATGCTTGTTGTTAATATGGGATATTATTACTATCCTCTCCGAAAATGAGAGTATTAAAGAAATACTGCTGAATGACATAATATTTGGAAATCCAGCAATTTCATCTCTTGACATAATATTTGGAAATCCAGCAATTTCATCTCTTCGTATCTACTCTTAATTTTGCCTCCTAAGGCAATCCAATATAGGATCTTGTTATCCATGACATCTCATATTGAAACTTTAGCAAAAGATGTTATTAATGTTTGTATACATGCTATACTCCAGTGATCTTTGGTTTTGGTGCTTCAATAAATTGATTTTAAGGTTTCATCGATCTTTCTCTTAGTGTCCACCGCACTTTATTGAAACATATTTCTGATGGGTCTTTCCATTAGTCCCATATGTCAAATTTTTTATTGTCTCCAGGTTGAAGCTTTAGCAGTTCAATTAACTCAGAGAGAAGGAGAGCTAATTCAAGAGAAGGCTGAAGTGAAAAAGCTTGCAAGTTTTTTGAAACAGGTAAAATTAGTATAAATGGTTGTTAATATGACGAGTCTGTTTCCTTCTCCAATGCAAGGAAGGAAAGATGAAAACCAAGTTTCATTGTTTATCATTGACTATGCTGATGTGATGAATATGCCCTTTATAGTGTGGATAATTTCACATTTGATGACAATATACTACTATTTTATATTTTGCAATTGTTTTTGTTAATTATTGTTACTACAGTGATCATCGTTATCTTCATCCTTTAATAGTTTTTACATTCTAGAGTAATCCTAGTTTACATCTTGGCTTTTTAATCACAGATTATTGAACTTTGTTTTCCTCAGCTAAAATAGTTTAAGGATATGACTTAGCACCATATCGGAACTTGTTCATGAAGTTTTATGCTGCAGTTTAAATGTCTTCAGTCAGCAGTAATTTATTCTGGAGAAATCCCTTTTCCTCTAACGTATTGTTGCTGGCAATGACTTCTGAGGAAGCTTCCATAATGAAAATCTGATGCACGTAGGAGGATGTCAATAGTAAATTAGTAATATGAAGAAACCATGATATGGAAAATGTTAGATTGTGTGAGGGTTGATTGTCAAGTGTGCTTATGAATAGCCTGCAAACATTTTATGATATTTTTTGGGGATAATTACAAAACTACCCTTGAGGTTTGGATTAATTATAAGTAGAAAAAACCCCTTGAGGTTTGATTCTGTCTTAAATGTAACTATGTAAGGGGGTAATTGCAATATTTTTACAAATGCAAGGGGGATGTTTGAAATGTTTGCTTAGGAAGGGGGTAAAGTGTAAAACAGAATCAAACCTCACTGGGGTTTTCCTCAAAAACATTTTTTTTTTTTAATTAACCCAAATCTCAGGGGTAAAATTTGTAATTATCCCTAGTTTTGGATAAGGACCTTCGTGATGCATAAAATCTTCTAATATTTTTCTATGTGTCTTTAAAAAACTATATTATCTTCCAGGCTTCTGAAGATGCTAAAAAGCTTGTGGATGAAGAGAGAGCTTTTGCACGGGCTGAAATTGAGAACGCGAGAGCCGCAGTTCAGAGAGTGGAAGAGGCTCTTCAGGAACATGAACAAATGTCACGAGCTTCAGGAAAGCAGGTCTAATAGATTCATTCTTACTCATTTACAGTAAAAAAACCTTTTTATGCTATAGTGCTAGTTCTGTTATAGCATTGAATTTTTCCAAAGCAAAGTCTTTTTGGAGCATTTATTCGACTGAAAGGAATATAAAACAAGATTCATCTATAAGATCTGTAGTCTCAGATTTAGGTGTTTTGTCCTTTGATTGGATTCTCATTCTTGTTGGCTTGTAAATACATGCTATTAGGTGCACAGAGCTTTTACTATATAACCATAACTTGTATACACCATGATTCATGAATGTAGACTGCTTCATTCAGTGATAGTCGTTCCGTCACATTTCTGCAGCTGTGCAGAGCTGTCCCAGTGACTGTTAAAGTATTAGGATGTATTTTATATATTAGTTCATTTACCACATTTCCATGTAGAATAACAAGAAAAACTGATCCTGTGTAGAAGTTTATATAGTTGATTTTTGACAATGATAGTCTTGCAGTATTTCACATGTCTGCACCAATGATTTAAAAACCGGATCCGTGAGCATCTTTGCTACCGGTTAATGGTTCAACCGGTCGGACGTTGGACCAGTTCCTGTCTAATGATATTATATAAAAAAATAATTAAATAATGTAATACATTAATATTATGTAATACATTTCCAAATACAAAAACTATATAAATTACCAACTCAAAAAATATATAACATATTACAAAATTCAAATAATCGCATGATTTGAACAATATACCATGTTTAAAACTTTAAGTCTATAAAAAAAACTAAACAAAAGTGTTTGACTTGTTCAACTGCAAAAAACAGTTTTGGGGGCTATCGGGACCGGGTTGACCACTGATTCTCAGTTGGACCAGCCAGTCTGATTTTTAAATCAATTGTGTGAACACCACGCATCAGTCTTTTATTTCTCTTGTGATGGTATATGCAAATTTTCGTAGCAATTGATCCCGCTCTATTAGGAATTCAACCTGTAGCACTGATTTCTGCTATTTTCTCTTGCTTTCATATTCAGGACTTGGAAGAATTGAAGAAGGAGGTTCAAGAGGCTAGACGAATCAAAATGTTGCATCAGCCTAGCAGGGTAGTGACATCTTTATCCTCTATTCCATTCTGTAATGGTACTACCATATTTTTTGGTTCGTACATATTAGGATACATTACTGATTCAATTTAAGCAATAACTAGAATACCTTTAATGACATTCTGTTTCTTGTAAAGATCAGTCTTCTGGTTTTGTTAAATCAATTTTTCCTCTTTCACATACTCATCTTGAGACAAATTTTCCTTTTCAGGTCATGGATATGGAA
This sequence comes from Rehmannia glutinosa, assembly GCA_016081115.2. NCBI lineage: Eukaryota > Viridiplantae > Streptophyta > Magnoliopsida > Lamiales > Orobanchaceae > Rehmannia > Rehmannia glutinosa. The sequence goes on along the minus strand of JABTTQ020000084.1, from coordinate 559 downwards.
CATGAGCTTCAAGCATTAAGGATTCAACTTGCTGAAAAGTCAAAGCATTCACTACAGCTCCAGAAGGAGGTTTATCTCTTATTCTGCATCTTTTTCATCTATGTTCTATTTCTCAATACAGTAGTAGTTATGGTATGTCTTCTTATTGGCGGTCCGAGGATTTATTTTTTAGGCCTGAATTTGCTAACATTAATCACCGCATTGAGCTATAAGAATTCTGTTGAGAGATGATGCTGCCTGCAAGAATGAAACAACAGTAATAACTTGAATTCATATACATTGTAGCATGTCATGTTTGACAATGTTATGCCCTTTTATTTCATGTTAAAATTTGTTTAAGATCCTTGAAAACAATGTGAGTGCTCTCTACCTTTAAAATGTGGTTATTTCCACCAAAATTAAGACCTTTCCTTTTTTTTAGGATAATAAATAACAAACGAATAGATATGATGAGGGAGTGTATTGTAGACGATGAAGAGATGCTATATGTTTTATGGTCCAAGAGAGTAAGAAATACTTTTGTAAAATAAAGGTTTGAAGATTTGGTACATGATCTGTT